>DVQP01002573.1:0-12289 GCA_018231745.1 Danaus eresimus
TAACGTTCCTTTCCAACACTCGTGATGTCGATCTGTTTGTTATCTATTAATTAAAACATGTAAATGGACACGTGCTACTACGTAACGAGTACGAAACGGAACGCAAACGGAAGTGATGCAACTCCTTTCGGCGCGCATCTGTGTAAACATGGCGCGTTCTGAATGGCGCTGTGGCGTTTCCCGGCCGGCCGACGACCCGCCTCGCGTCAAGCTCCGAGCCCCGAGCCCCGAGCCCCGAGCCCCCGAGCCCCGGACCGCCGGTCACCGCCCGCGCCCGCAGATACTACAGTGAAAGTATTTCGCGACCGGCGACCGGCGACCGCTCGCGAGCCGAGTCTCGACTAGCGTCCAAGACATTTATTATGCTGTTACGTCTGACGAAACAATTACATACATGTTATTTGTTTAATGTATACAGATTACAGACCGAATGGATGACAACGACTCACTACACATATTAATATGGCTATCGCAGTGTTTCCGAGATGAGATCTTTGACCGTGTCGGCGATCGTTCCATTATTGATGTCTTTTGAACCGATCGTTACGTTTCGTATATTTCTTTCGATTCTCTTAAATAAGTTTATTGCTCGTTGTGTACTAAAGGTTGATGAATTCAGTCGGAGTCAGTTCAGATCAACGACTCTCGAGAAACGAAAAACACCTGTGGAAATAATGAAAATAATGAACGAAAACAATTTATATGAAATGGATTTTTTTTGTCTCAGGTCGAGTAAGGCACTCGTTACTGTTGACAGTATCTGCTAAACAAATTAAAAGCGAAACTTAATTAAGTTAATAAAGATACCTTGTGTATTAATAGTAAAATAAATAATTGATGGCAAAACAAGATTTTAAAGTGAACGAACATATTCTAAAACAAATACGTGCATTTCCATACAAATAGTATTAGGGAAGACGAATTTGAAAATAATTATATGTAATTTTTGGTAAGATTTTCGTTAGTCGTGTCTATTACTAAAAAACTATTGAAGAATCGATATTACACATAAATAATGAGTTACTCGGTGCCAAAAATATTTTGTAATTTAAATCGGTCTATTCGTTAAGGAACTGCACGACGACGTCCGTAATAAAATTGAGAAATTAAACTAAGAAATTGAAATTAGGATAACGTTTGAACAATAAACTGGCGATTATTAAATTATATTTTATTTTCATATCATAGACAAAGAAAACTATTAAATTTCATATACATTTATTTATAATGTTCGAAAAATTTGCTCGGCTCGTTATTTTGCATTCGATCACAGTTCCTAACCTCCGCCCAATGTTGATTATTATACGTCATACTGACAGACCTAATATTAATATTCGCAATTTTGATACATTTGCTGCAGGTGATTTAATATATTAATTATTTTTTAATATCCATGCTATCACACACAGACGGTCAAATGTTTTCTTAACATCAAAGTCATCAAACAACCAGCTATATTGTGTTCCCACAATTGCCAGAAAATAAAATTTACGTGGACGCTACACTACGTAATCTAATTAGGATAATTCTCTTTGTATTCCTTGTTAAGTTGCTTCGTACCTAGCGACTGATGATGTCTCATTCATCATATTCCATCTGTTCATCTGTTGAGGTCCTTTTATGTGTATGTAATTCCAGTACCAGTTCGGAGGGAGAGGCGAGTGAAAAACGTACTCACTCGTATAGAGGGCATCCAGGGTCCTCTCGCCGCTCTCAGGGATTGTGTCGACTTGGAGTTAAGGATTAAGGTAACAGTATGCAGACCAAAAAATAGTTATAAAAATATTTTTTGTCTTACACGTTATGACTACACCTGAAACACCTCTAAGACCTGGGAGTTTCTTCTTAATAATTGAATGTGAGCAGTCCTTAACAGATACTTTATTAATTATATAAAACAATACCGATGCGGCACATCTTTCCGAGCTGTCCGATTAACTATAACACAGCTACTCTGCTAGGGTATCGTCTTAACTGTGGAACAACAGCTCACCGTCCATAAACCAATATTTCATTCTCAAAGTGATCCCACAATAGTCGTATCATAACAAAGCCACCAAATAGACGAAACACTCATTTTCTTGCTACAAAGGGCCTTTGTGTATCTGGCTGTCTTCCAACGAGGAAGACTGCGCCGAAATAGAAACTATGTGTGCTAATGACTTTAGGATATCGACGAATGTGCAAGTGGTCGCACCCAGACCCTTCGTACCTCACACACAGCAACCACTGACTGACTAATAGCTCGTAGGGGACTTTGGTAAATTATAAGAAGGAAACGTAACAAAAAGTTCTTTCAAACTTCATCAAATACAACATAAATGTTTTCCTGCTAAGGCTGTGTTTTTACAGTCAATGCTTAACTTTACTAGCGACTTTCATCTTACTATCTATGTATGGTTTATTTGTTCAACAACTCTACAAGTAATTATATTAAAGTAGATGTATATCTATAGTATGAATGCGATGAGTAGATATCATATATTTATATACAGATGACCGTCGCTTGCCAAGTGACTCACTAGAAAGGGCTGAGGAAGAGCCTTGCTCGCGCTATTAATGGGGTTGTAATCTCGTCTTTATATAAATTATAAAGTAAATATTTTATTCCATGCGTTAAGTGCATTTAATTTTTGTGTCTATTGTATAACATGTTGTAAAAGCTTCAACAATGAGCAACACTACAGACTCTTATTACAGATTTAGATATTATTTGCATCTTTTGATTTTGATTTTAATTTCAATAACATTTTTCACTTAAAAAATTAGCTTGGGGCTCGATCTATTCAACACTCCCGTTTGTTCAAGTAACGAAGGATTTTTAGCACGTCACAGACCAATACCGTGTGTCTCCTAAACGTGTCTCTTCGTCGTAGTTCGTGCCACTTATCGCTTATAATGCTTGTGTGTTGTATTCCGACTAGACCGTGATTCGCTGTATTGTGTCAAATTTTCTAGATGATGTTGTTTATTGGAAACCGCTTGTGCCATTATATTTAGTGTCGACAGCGACAATACAATACGAATGCTCGATGAAAGTTTGCTGTTACAGATAAACAAAGAGAAAGGGAACGAGCCGACTGCCTCTAATTCAGACTCGGAGTTATTTCGTTCTATAGAGAAATCGACTTCAGCACCATACGCCACGGAGTCAGCTCGGCTGTAATAATTTTCCATTTAGCCGCCTGTGTCTCACAATTTATAGCGTGACCCATATAAAGGAAACGATTTCCCTGAATCCGACTCCGATGTCCGAGTCGACAACTCGGACAACTTAACTGTAAGAGACATATCTTCCATGCTCTGTCAGCTGCAGCTAATGGCGAGCTGTATCCTACAATGCTCATAACTCCAGCTTAAGACGTCCGCGGCAATATTTACGAGCCTTTATAAATCATTTGTCTAGTATTTTTGGATTATTGCTCTCGTGGATTTAGATTTATTGCTTTGAATAATGTATCGCTTCGATGTATAGGCAAATGTTAAAATGAGTGGTGAATTTATTTTTCTTTCGGTTCTGATCTTGCAGTTATGTTGATTGAAATTATATCTAATCGCCAACATGTATGTACCTTATACAAGTCCAACCCCTGTCATCAGGATATCTCCGTACCAGCTCTGTTGTGATCGTAACAAGAACATAAAGACATGAACCAAAACAACAAATCACTCTCTTCGACGAACTCATACAAAATCGTTTAGTTCTCGCTAAGCTATTCCACTCTTCCTACTTACAAAGTGCTTTAGACTGCCATTCTGTAAAGTTTTAACGGAATGCGTTAAATAACAATCGGTGGAAGGTTCGTAGGCGGTGTGATTCCCACAGTAGCTGTTACAAAACAGTTTCGGATCAATTATTACATTTCATAATAAATAATGCTTGAATTAAAAACAATTTTTTTCTGTTGCATTAATATTAATTTAGATTGCTTTTAACCTTGACGCTGTACAAGCTATCTCATTGCCGTTTCAATTGGAGTGTGTGTGTGTGTGTGTGTTTGTGTTTGTGTTTGTGTGTACTAACAAGGGCCGCTAGGACGAGTCGCGCACGACGCAGCACTCCGTCTCCTGATACTTCCTCGTATATAATACGTAGGTTTATCGGTCGTTAGTTGTTTTGGTCGCTCGCCTTGACAGATCGAATATTTCAGTAGATAATCATTGATCGACACAACCCTGAGCGTATGTCTGCTTTTATTTGGACTTGTTTGAGATAAGATACTGTATCGGAGCGAGTGTTATTGTTTATTTAAACAAAATAATGAGCCTTGATGATGTTTTGGTGGAATCATTCTAACGAGTTTAGTATGTTATGCACACAACACAGACGTGTATACTGGATCCCCATGGAAAATTGTTTGTTTTGAGTTTATTATAAAGACTATAATTTTTCTAATTTAAACTCTCTCTGAAATTCTCTAGACCGTTCCAAGGCTCGACGTATGGACCTATGTGATTCTTCTCACGCGTTACTAAATTTTGTTAGTAATTTATAAGTTTTGACAGTGATGCGGCGTCGCCGCTGTCATTAGGGATGACATTTATATGGTGAATGTCACAATAACGTCTCCTTAAGTATTAAGTAATTGAGACAAGTAGCGTGTACTCTACCTGCTACCTGTCTCAATCACCCCTATCATATAACCTTGCAGGTGTTCACCCCGAATTCTGTCCCTCAAGGTCGTCAACATTCAGAGTGCTCTGTTCGTCTCATTAACTTTACCGATGTGTCTCGTGGTGTTGGACCTGTTTCAGTTGTTTTTTTACAGCCGTCTGTTTTGATCGACTTTCAAACAGCGGCCGTAATTATCACATTTAAAGAATGTCAACTAATTGTGTTTTAGCGGGAGTCCGTTCTCTGTAGTTTAAAAAGTTTAATCAAATATGTCTGGTACACTTACAAGCTGCAGCAGGTCTCAGCGGTCATACGCGAGCCAACACTACTGGCCGCTGGACATTATCTGTAAACAAAACAACTGATAAGTTCTTCTTTTAATCGACTTTAAAAAGCTAGTTCTCTATGTGATTATTATATTTTTATGTGTCTGCGGAGTTTTCCACACTGCAGCAGATGATAGTAAATGATATTATTTTAATAATAAAAATGTAATGTACAAATAAGAGAGTTCAGAATTTTGTATCGTATCTTAGTTAATACAATGAGCCGTCACAATAATTACCCAACCTCGTCTTTATCGCTTCGTCTTCACCTTGCAAGGATGACTGAAACTTTTAACAGGTCGAATCTAACTAAAGATACTAGTCTTTAGTGGCTCAAAAAATGTATTGAGTAGAGAAAGAGAGAAGAAGACTGTTAAGGTTCGACAAATAATGTGTTTAAATTCAATTGAGGCAACTATCGTCGCGAGGATCCTCGTTCCTCACCACCAAATGCATACAAAAAGCGAGATCTAAGATTAAACTACCAATATGTATTAAAGAAGTAGAAGCCTTTTGAAAAACTCCTTCATGGAAGTCGTTTAAACAGTCTTTGTCTGTGGGCAAGGTTTTATGTTGTGTGATATCACAACAAAATGTTTTTTATCGTTCGAGTAATCTACAAGGCTTCTGGAAAAACAACCCGATTTAATGGATTCAATAATGATGTAGCATGCGAGTGGTCGGTGGTCGGTGTGGTGGTGTGGTGTAGTGGTGCTGGGCTATGATGCATTCGGCCTCGCGGGTAAACAGACGCTAGATAGTGCTAGACAAAGACGACGCGAGGTCATGAGCGTAGCCTTGCGCGAGTGCGGGCGCGCACGCTTCCGCCTGTCGACACTCGAGCGAGCCGAGCGCTCAGTCACCGCTTACACGCCCGACTATATGCACGGCGATACGACGCCTATTAAACATTATGTACCCGACCCTACATTCATCTATAACATATTTTCATTGTAATTGTACTCTCATGTAAAAAACATTTTCATTAACACTATAAGGTAATGTTTAACCTTGAAATTGGTTTTTATAGCAACAAAAAAATACGCTCGTACGTGGTATAACCTTGCTTTGCACCTTCACTATTTAGTTTTTAATATTAAATATATTTTAATAGTCCGAAATTATAATAGAGGTCTAAATTCGTTCAGTTAATGTTACAAAAATAATATTATTAATATTTGTACATGTAAAAACTGTGTAATGTATGATCGACTAACAAAATTTATTTAAGGACCCATTTGACAGTCCCACTCCTCTCACGTTTATTAAAAGAGCACTACACGTGCGACGTAGTTTGTCGCTTCTTTAAATGTTTCAAAACTTTAAGATTAACAATAATATACTTAAGTCTTATGCAGAAAACTCCTTCGTCATATAATATTCATCTTGTTGCCTAGCGTAGTTTCATGCTGGCCTGTTTTTTAATCGTATCATTTGTGCTACTAGTCCGCAACAAAAGAATATAAAGAAATTTAAAGGCTCATTGTCAACTGTAATGTTTTTTGGCGATTTCAAAATGGCGCTCAATGTCATCGACAAGATAAGGCAAAAAATTCGGAAGACACCGGTGACTTAATAGAATGATTGACATTGACCTTTACCCATTGGCTCCGGAGCGAGACCTTGCGCCTGGAAACGTGATGATAAGGACATCGTTATATCTTATTTATTACCTGATAAAGGGCTCGCCCTTGTCGCGTATCGCGGAGGCCGCGGTTTGATTCCGGTTCGTTTTTTGGTTTAAATTTCATGCATGACTGAGAATTCCGCCTGATCTTCCTTCCTCATCAGATTTAAGTTCGATGTACAAAGTTTTTGGTTGCATTCCTGATGGAAAGTGCAATAATTTTTGTCACTAAAAGTTCTCGCATGATTTGTTATGTTTTATTTTTCTTTGAATTACTTCGAGGCCTCAAGTGACTGAATCACGGTGGTATTTTCAACCTGGTTTAGACATAATGATGTTTTAAAGTATTCCATTAACATACGTGTCCAGTTTCCTCTTTAAGACATGACAGACGAAACTCATCCGCCATTTATTTTTATAAAAGAAGTTGTTTGTATTTTTCCATCTTAATTTAAATCGCCTCCGCTCAATACAGCTTGAATGTGTATTTAATTGTAATAGCTTACAATAAAATGAAATTTGTATTTTATTACTTTAATCGTTCGAATACAACCAATTGATTGCCTTTCTGACGGTCAACTGATCTGCAAAAAGTGCGGAAGTCACGGCCTATGCGCTGTAATTCTCTGTGTGCGTTGTGTGCAGTCATTGCCAATTCTCTGGACGATTCCATAACAGTTGAACTTTATGAGTTTCAAGCGAGGCAAGGTTTTATGTTTACATTAAATATTAAAAGCGAACACTCGAGACCTTCTACAATTTCATATAATGGCTTTGTCACAGCTTTATGCGCGTGTTACGACAAACGCTGAGTAACTGATCCTTAAACGAAACAAATATAGTTAAACAGAGCAAAATACAATTGCGAAATAAACGGCACTCTGGATAAGAGAAAGCATGGTCAACTAAAAAATTTGAGAAAAACATCACAGCAGACAAGTGTCCGTGACCGTGGTTTGCCGAAATTGAGAGTGTCAGATGTAGAACACGACTCGCGCGAGTTCCCACACCAGACATCAGACAGTCGACAGTTGACACTCGCAGGCCGAAATAGACGGTGTCACGCTGATCGTTCACCTCGGATTCCTTTGTTTTATATTTAACATTGACCTTTTAGGGTTGACTCGTATGTTAAAATTACGCGCAAAACGATAACACGCTCATTGAAAGGGAAATCACAAGCCGACGTTTATTATTGTTCTCTGTGCGACGAACGCTTTTCAGTTACATTTATCTAAAGCTAAAGTGAAAAAGTGCTATTGTATCATGTATGGAAATTCGCGCGGGAAATTTGTTTCGTTGATGTCAGAGAAGGCGATAACGTGATCACTTCACCTCGGCTACTACGATACGCTTCCGTATGTGACGTCACCGTTCACTTTCACTGACACGACTCGTGGGGGGACAAGCCACCTGACTTAGACACTATACCATCCAACGTATCGCACACTTCACAAAATTCTACCTTATAGGCTTTGATTTAAGATTCAAAATTCAAGGTCACGGAGTCTTCAAATTTTGACTCATCCACGTACATTCCGTTTAATTGACACCGTCTGTGAATGACCGTAAGGTGTAGTTTACAACGGCCAGTGTCCCCCCGAAGGCCGTCCACACTAGGGCTCCCGTTGTTTACTTTCTATAGCGGTCAATGGTCATCGTGTTAGCGTTTGAATGTACGATTTCGGTGTTGTCAAGGTCGAGGTTTTTGCTCGTCGAGATGCTTCGTTTGTTTGTTATTTAATTAAATAATACTATTTGATAAGTTATACAAAATAACATGTTAGTAGACCTTGTACCTTGACGCCCATTTATCTAAACATTTGAGTTTTTTAATCAGTGATTATAAAATAAAATTGAATGTGTTCGTTTTATTTTGTAAATAAATTATTTATTTATAAAGTGGTCAGTGTCCACAGTGCAATCCATAATGTGTTGATGTAACGCTAGATATGTCCCGAAGCGCCAGGGCACCGCGACTTGCATATTTTGAACACTTTCTCTTGGCGCTCGAGGGACCGTCAGGTGCGGAGGTGTGGAGTGTCTGTTGGCGTCGTGGCTCTGTCGGTTGCATATGTCTATACACCTCAAAGAGACGAGGAGATAATCTTAAAACTTGATACATTAATTTTGTTATGGCTGATCATAATTTAGGTGTGTCGTATTTAACTCGGCGCCTCGCTACCTAACCCGTTCGAGTTTTGGTACAGCAGTAACTACGGGAGATGAAAACTCAGCATCATTAAAAAATATCATAAAATTAACTGATCAAGTTTAAATGAGACGTTAAAACGCGGAAAGTTCCATTCAAAATGACATTTTTAATTTCCTAAAACATCTATGTTATTATATTTGTAAATATACGAAAATCTTACGAGAATAACAAGAAACGCAAAGCGAGTTTTATGAACATGAAAGCCTTTTCACAATAAACCAATACAAAATGGAAGATCCAAATATTAAACAAAACATATGCTGCACCCAAGTTAATGTTACTTTGATGAACATGTTTTTATGAAGATTTTTTTTATTCCAGCCATTCGGAACACCCTCCCTTTTCATAAATATGGCGTTTCTCGACACAATTTAATATAATTTTATGGTGCTGAAGGTTACGATGCCAACGGAGTTTCCAGAGAGTGAGCTGAAAAAGATATCCGCCGAAATAAATAAGCTATGACTTCTATATAAAATGACTAACATATTACAAGTCAAATAACAAATGGTCCGTCTGAGCAAACCAAGACGTCCGTGGTGTGTTCACATGAGAGGGTCCTTTGCCTTGCGAGTCGTTCACGGCTCCGGTAACCTTAGACTGTTATGAAACCGCCACATTTTCCTTACGCGCCACAGCAATACAAACAACGCAATTATCACGCACGACCGAAATCCAACCCAATGCTATCAGATATAAGGCCTAAACTATATCGTATCGAATCACTAAGGAAATACAATCAAATATACATTTAAATGGAGGTCGTATGGTGATTTAATTTGTAGGCTATTGTTGATGACTTCAGTTTTATTATTCAGTTTTCGTCATTTCATTTATTCAATTATTTTTCTAATAGTTGTCAACAGTTGTTGTCTCACGAAGCAATGAACACGTTATAACTTAGGCGAATCGAAGCTGTCGTAACGACAACAATATTAATGACGATGACGTCTTCTTCAAAATACTCAATTTATATGTCTATACAAAAGTTTCACCCGCGTGTGTTCCAGACGTCATGGTATACATTCCCACGTCTCCTCGGGAGTCCCACTATAGGTGACGGCTAAACGAACGCTAAAATAGATTACTGCTTCAGACAGGCGATACAAAGCATCTCGCGAGCTACCTTTGCTGAAGGTTCCTCGCAAACATGTTCATGTAAACCAACGTCCATAAGCTTCCACTGTCAGTGACTTCGACGGCATATTCAAGATTGTAAAGTGATTAACTTTTGCCTCAAAGGAAATATACAAGAATATCAAACTGTAATAATAATTGTATTTGGCTCGAGGTATCAAGGCGAAGGGCGCTGGGCGCTGGGCGAGGTCCAGTGACGAGTCGCTTATTACGCTATATGATGTAATCGTCTTATTATTGAACTGTTCCTAACGCGTCTCGAACCTTGTATGGTAAATGATACGCGCCTCGTCCTCACACTTCGGTAGGTACAGCCGTCTTCCAGCTCATTGTCATGGCCAGGGTTTAGTCGAGTCGAGTCCAAGTGTACGGGTTTGAGTAATTAACTTTAAAATGCAATGTATTATTTATCATTGAAGTGTTTTTATCAGATCCAATCAGCGCTGACCTCAGCGATAACATGAATGTCCTCTAGTCGTAGTTAATGGCTTTAATAATAAACTACTCCACTTCCTTGTGGCGACACCAGACATACTCCACCAGGGTTACATCGTTCTGTTATTGACACCGGGATCTATGGAATGTTCCGATCGACTGGGTCGCTTCACAGAAAACGCTTTTTATATTTGACGAAAGGCAGAGCCGATGTGGAAATAGCTTTAATAAATATACTTGTTTCATTGAAGGGCTCCGTTCTGATGCGATTCATTTGGTGTTTATTTATAGTCCATTGCGTCATGCGTCCCGCTCATTGCTGTGGGAATGATTGTAGGAAGAGCATTGAGATGCAATTTTACAATCATCGCCGGGACACTGTCGATTATAACAGCTCCAGGTGAAGGGCCGCCCACTCTGAGGTCACATCTGCCACGAAGGCTGACTGGACACGTTGTTTCATTGGCAATTGCCTTGTTTACCTCAAGCTGGGGATTTACTACGCATGTCAGAGAGACATTTTTATCTCCAGGGCTCACTTCCTCGTTTATTTCTTATAAGCTTTTGGCAATATTCTATTGTATTTATTCTATTGTATATAGTTGACTCTCGTGTTTCTTTAAGGTTTTGAACAGTAAACAGCTAAGCTTTCCTACTAAACTTATTTATTTGCTATTCCAAATTTGTTTTAAACTTATTTGATGGTTGCCAAATTTTATTTCATTCTCTTTATGGCTTTGCCTGATGATGGAAATGACAAAACAACTAATAAATAATCTTTGTAAGATTCCACTAAAGTTTCTCTCCGGTGTCTAATTTTAATAAGTTGTGCATTGATTGTTTCTGAATGTTTCAGAATTCATTATTACACTCACTATTTCTAGAACATTCCTTGTACAGTTATAGCTTGGCCATGATTTGTTGTAGGCCAATAATAAGTTAATGTGATTCTAAATTGATTTGTTTTAGGAGTGACATACATGAGAGTGTAGTTGTTATATTTTGTAATAAACTATATATTTAACGAGACACACGCGCTGAGGTGCGGTGTGCTATGTTGTAGCGGTGACGAGTGGAGCGCCCTCGCCTCCGACCTTGCCTGGACAACTTTCCACCCGGAAAACATCCAGCCTTATCACTCCGCGCCCTTTTCGGATACTTGTTTTTTGTTTGACTTTTATTGAGAGTGAGTCTATTCACTAATGGTGTAGAGGTCGGACAGCTGTTCCTTGTTATACCCTAAATTTAGCATTTTCTAATGCAGTGCATCACATTACGTGATACGACAGGTCATTATTACCAAAATCTTCTTCGACAGGAACTAGGATTGAAACTGTTTTAATTAAGCGAAACAAAATATCTTGAGAACTAAACTATTTGATTATATTCCATATAAAATTTTCTTCAATAACAATTTGTAAGAGTACAAGTGACGAGCGAGCGCGGTGTCAGCACATTGTACCGATAACGAGATCTCTTAAACAATTTTATTGTTTGAGTTGTGTTACGTTTAACAAATAACCTTCGGCGCGGATTTAATTAGGCGTCATTATGAACGTGATACTGGAGCTAATTAAAACATATTACACACGGCGCGAGTCATAACATTAGACAACAAACGTAACCAAATATCTGTTGAGAAGAGTCGTCGGGTCTCGCTTGAGGTTAGAGTCATCTTCGCGATCGTTTACGGGCGCTCATATACACACTCTGTTTCTCATTTCAATTCGCGGCCCGTATGTTAATGTCTGAGAGACCTTCGTCGCGGCCAACTCAATTCGTGAGTACCGTCCAAGGTTCCGCCGGATTCGGCTGTTTATATATAGATGTAATAATTTTCCACTCTACAATCAAACGCGGGTTAGCCGTTACTTAAGGAAAATTACTCAAACAATCTTCAAAGTCGTCATAAGTATCGCTCGTCATGTAGTTTC
>DVQP01002574.1:0-12284 GCA_018231745.1 Danaus eresimus
TTTTTACTATGGTATGATAAAACGAAGTCATCTCTAGGGTCGGATCGCGCGTTCCGTCGTTATTGGATCAGTAGGCGGGTGGCGGGACTGTTCGTGGAAGCGGGGCCGGAACCCCGGGGTCCTTGCCGCAACAAGCCTCTGCCCCCGCCCCCCGCACCCCGCGACGACATCCTGTCTTACGTCACTGAATTGTTCCACTCAGAGAGGGAGAGGGAGAGGCAGAAAGAACAAGGTATTGTAGACAAGAAATGCATGTGTAGACTATAAAAGTATATTTACTGTCCGGACATATGAAATATATACATATACTTTGATATTTAATTAGTAATATAAAAATCATATCTTTTTAATGTCTCATTAATCGAAGTGTTTACTTAATTATTATTTACGTTAGCTGGCAGCGACAAGGAAAACGAGTCCGGCGCCAACTCCCGCGGCGCCTCGCCAAAGAAACCTCTAACAAACCTCAACGGTTTGACCCAAGATAAGAAACCCGTAGAGAGCACGGTTCAGCACTGCCGGGAACTGCTGCTGTGCACTGCCGATGTCAACACTTGTTATGTGCACGGGAAGGTGCGTCACTGACAGTACAACAATATCTCAAATATAATCTTCACTAGTTAAATTTAATAAAAAAAATATATTTATTTTGTATAATCTATTAGTAGATTCACCATTAATGTTGGATTATCTATGTTAACCGATTGAATAGTCTGTGATGGATAGGAGGTCAGATTACTATGAAAGGTAATTTGACTAATGTGAATTGTCCAGTGTCTCAATAACTGCGCTTGTACTAAGCAGCTATTTTTTTGTTACAGGGCGATTACCGACCGCAATGGTGGGTGTACCACACCCGCGACCAGCTGCAGGCACTCATCGCGTCACTCAACAAGCGAGGCTTGAGAGAGAGTGAACTGAAGCAGGCCTTGGAGGTGGACAAGGAACACATAGCCGACTACATCACCAAGTGCCCTCTCAACCTGCTGACACCCGGCCCCGCTCCAGTGAGACATTCAAATGACGTTGTTAATGATTAACTGATCACTAATTAAATTCAATGGATCTGAAAAATACTGTCGCTACATACGAAGTAGTTTGTAGTTCCATTTTCGAAATTGATATTTAAATCTGTAACGTGTAACCGGCCGGCCATTTTGCATTATGACGTCATCAAGAGCGTCGCCAGTCGGCCATATTCGTTTCGTTTAATAATGTAAGCGTGTTTCGTTTCAGCCGACGCCGCACGTGCCGTCGACCCGCCAGCGACGCTTCCAACCGTCTCTCACGGTGCTTCCAGACTGTTCGCTGGCGGATGCTCTGGAACTGACGCTCAGAGACCACATCCTGGAGCTGGAAGAGAAGATCTTCCACGGGTGTCTGGGAGCACTGAAAGTTAAGGTGAGTTGGTAATCATAGTAATGATATGAGTGTTTCAATACATTTGTCAGAAACAATCCCAGCAATGAGCTTTGTGTAATTGATTACTTAGGATTACCAAGTGATGACACTGATTAGTGATTGTACTGACCGTGTTTCATTGACCTTCGTCTTTATAGTGATGAAACTACATGAATGTCATAATATGTCATAAGATTATCGAATAAGACTTCGAGTTTTTCTTATATATACCTACTCCCGACGCTTCGCGTGATCACGGACAGACGAAATGTTTTTCATCATAGTATATGGAAAGTGCTTAGTTTAATTTAAATAAATACTCGCGAAAATCTTAGGTCAGTATATGTTTCTGATTGGTTTTATTGACCATTATGATACGGTTCAGGAGCGTTCGGCGTGGCGCGGGACCCTCATGGTGCGCGGCTACGACAAGCAGGCGCGGTCACTGACCTGGGGCCCGGACGGCCGGTTCAGGGATGACTGCCATTTACCAGACGGACTACTGAAGTTACCGCCAGGTATACGGTATATTCATAAATAATAAGAAACTAGCGAGCTGTTGGTATTTCGGACCATATTATAATTATGATTGGAAAACTGCAGTACTCTTTATTATAATTTATACGAAAATACTTGACATTATTACACAACCTCGCTCCCTGCATTGTTTAGATTTAGATGAGACCGAGTTGGAGGGCATCGTTGAGAACAAATACCGCGACCCGGGGCACTGTCTCGAGCCGCCTAGGGTGAACGGCATCAAGACAGAGAACGGAGTGGGAGAGGCGGCCGGGGCCGAAGACTCCGGGGTCGTCCGCTCCTTGGCCAGCGCCCTGCTGCAGGTGGCGCAGGCCATACACCACAAGTACCTGAAGAGGCCGCTTGGTACGTTGCTTGTGTAGCGGTTGCTTTATAATATTTCATATGCTATCGAAATATATGTATATGTAAAAAATACACTCACATAAGGGAACCGTTAGAGACAGGTCTCTGGACTCTAACGGGTCAACCCGCCTCACATGTGTCATGGCGATGACGATATTATGGGTATGCTTTATATTACAACATACAGGCCTCGACGAGAAGGAGCGCAAGGATCGCGAAGCCAAGAACAAGTCTCTGGAGCTGGAGGCGCTGCAGCGGTGGGAGGTGTCGCTTATGGAGTGCCGCAGCTTCGCCAGCGTGGCGTTGCACCTCTTGACGCTGGACAGCAGCGTGTGCTGGTCGGCCAGCGTGCTGCACGCCAGCTGCCGGCTGTGCCGTCGCCGCACCGACCCCGACAACATGCTGCTCTGCGACAGCTGCAACAAAGGCCACCATCTTTACTGTCTCAAGCCAAAGCTCACGGTTGGTCCGCACACAGTTTTCGTCGTAAGACACTTTAACGGATTGTCTTGGGTTCAATAATGAAGATGCTTATTAATATTTCATGCGTTCAGTTGCGTTTGGTGCGAAAGGTAATGAATTTGTAAATTGCATGCTGTGAATTCTGTTCCATTAACTGACGTTATGTATGTGATGCGATCAACAGAAGGTGCCGGAGGGGGACTGGTTCTGTGATCAATGTAAACCCACGGAGAAGACGCCCAAGAAACGGAGAAAACTATACACCGACCCCGACGACACGCTCGACGACAGGCGAGTACATAGGAAACGATTAGTGTTGCTGTCACGCCAGCAAAAGGCGCTTTATATAGAGTTAGTGGCAACACCGACCCGCCATTCTGTAAGCCGTAGAGTAGCTCTCGGAATGCTTTTAGTGATCGTGTCCGCAGGCCTTTAAGAGACACGACCTTGACTGATGTTTAGAAAGCTTTTTAGATGTTCCTATATTGATTATTCTCTCTCACCTTCACAGCTCGGAGTCGTGTTCGAGCGCGCCGGTGGAGCTGTGCGCGTTGTGCGGCAGCGGCGGTCGGCTGGCGGCCTCGTGTCGCTCGTGCGGAAGACGCTTCCACGCCGAGTGTGCGCCGTCCGGGGGGCGGCGGGCCGTGTGCGGGGACTGCGCTAAACCAAACAGAGGTACGCCTCGAGTGTATACCATATACACGAGGGAATGATACATTTATATTTAAAGAATAATTATTAAAATTCACAACTACACATTGAATGTTGACAATCGATGCTATGATAAAAACGCTCCCTCCATATTCAATGAACTATTTGCCAGTGAGAGTTCCGTTACAATCGGTGCAGCTGTTTCAGATATCATCAGGACAAACAAAAAAAAGAAAAATGTTTAAAATTATTTTATACGATATCAATATACATTTGTTTAGAACAGACCAATTATATGTGTGGTGTTCGTATGTAGTATGTTAAAAGTAATGTATGATATAGAGGGCGGGCGGCGCCGGGCCGCGGTCTGCCGTCGCCGAGGCCTCTCCTCCGGTACGAGACCAGCTATATCACCAGCAACCCTCGACCACCCACAGAGCTTTATCATACGCCATCTGTTACAGAGACCACGACTCGCGCGACCCTTACAAACCTTATACTCGGCGACTGTGTTCACTCTATACGCTTGTAGACTTTTATTGTTGGAATTTCTGAATATCGACCACTTGTCGCCTAAATAGGGGGCTCAAATGTATAGCTGTTGTCGTGGCCTCGGTAACAGCGCCTGGTTCATCTCGGTGTCTTCCGCTTTTCATCTTTGCGCTTTTTTTCGTTCTTTGGTTTTCACATAATCCTTTCAATGCGGAGCACGTAATGTTACGTCTAACGTAAGCTATCCTTCTCCTGATATGACATGTACGAGTCTGTCATAATTTTATGCTGTGGGATGAGATATCCTTGTTGTGAATGTTTGATAAATAACCATTAATTTGATAATATATTTGTATATAAAAATTAAAATTTTAATTTGATGGCTAAAAATTCAAAAAAATATCAACTAGACTCACATTTTTGGCTCCAGAGAAGGCTTCAGGAACAGATGTCTGTGTGACATTTGATGGATATTTAAGAAGACCAATAGTTTCATGTTTTTGTCGAGTCCTCAAGCTCCAGACAATATTATCTGAAGGAGGGAGTAGACTCAGAATGTTGTCGCCGCATTGAAAGGGTTGTTTTGTCTCTAATAGCATGAACTCTACGATAAAAAATGCATACTTTTGGTTATCCTTCTATTGTATCTGGTTGCACGGTAGGAAACTAAACCCAATTCATTAGTATTGTATGCAATCAAATGCATTTCACATTAACGATGCACATGTTCGGGGAAATCTAGCTATCAAATCTTATGATATAGTAGACATTAATAATAGTCACCACCACCAGATTCCGAGGACAGCGAATATAACACGGCGCTGGTCAAACTGAAGACACGGCAGCAGAGGAACGAAGAACCCGCCAGGAGAGGCAGGAAGTGAGTTATATGATGAAAGACTTTAACATGTATGACCTACATTAGTAATACATAATAAAAGTATTTTAAATAAGTTGTAGCAATCGCCAGCCGCTTATATTATATTAACAAATAATTCAAGGAAGGAGTTATATTAAAATATTTTTTTGTAGATCTAAAGAAGTCGTCAACGGAAGTACAAACAGAAGATCGAAGTCATTAATGAATGGCGTCAATGGTAAGAATTTATTTGTACAAAAAAAACACATTATTGTATACTTTAATTAGTATAGTTTGTTCTTATTTCTTATGTCACGTTGTGTTGTAGGTGGTGTAGTGTCGAGTCGGAAGCGCGGCCGCCAGGAGGAGGAGTTGCTGCACGTGGAGTCGCTCACACAGCTGTTGAAGGAGTGCGGCAAACATAGGGATTGCTGGCCCTTTGATGAGCCCGTCTCCACGGAAGACGTATGTATATAATCATATGCTTAAGATATATACTGTTCCTACACGAAATACTTGTGTGGTGCTAAATATACTAAGTACTCCGTAATTTATATATTTATTTACAAAGTAATATTTTTGTCTTATCATCATATACACTGACAACATTGATTACAGCAAATTATTACCAACAAACACGTTTAATATCCTCCAGGTGCCGGACTATCTCAGTGTGATCGAGCAGCCGATGGACTTCTACACAATCCGCGGCAAGCTGGAGAAAGGTTCATACACCACCGACCAACAGATGCTGGACGACGTCGCGCTCATATTCAAGAACTGCTACACTTACAACCAAGACACACACCCTGTAGCCAAGTGAGTCGAATGTTTTAATGTCAAATGTTACTTGAATATACCAAATCCTTATTATTATCCTCTCTGCTTGATGGGTAACAAAGTTGTATATCAACATTTAATTGTAATATATTAAAACATATAAATATTTATAAACAATGAACACTTGGCAAGTTACTGTTAAATAGTTGAATAGTAATAATGTAAGGAGAATAAAAACAGCTGTTATTAAATAATTTCACAAATCAATATACTAACCATGTATATTTTCAGAGCGGGAGCGCGACTCGAAAAGTACATCGTAAAGCGCTGTTCGGAACTGAATCTACCCGCGTTGCCCGCCACCTCGCTCGAAGACAACGAGGCTGACACAACGCAGGAGAATAACGAGGGAGAGGAAGCTGCAGAAGCTGCCGGGGAAGAGGTCGACTCGGACGACGAGGTTCTCGCGCCTCGAGCCAAGCGACCCAAAATACATTGATGACACATGCTCTTGACTACCGCTGTTGGCTACACTACTTCACCTCCGAAATTCCAATGAGCGTACAATTACATGAAATTCTGATTAAAATTCAATTTATAAAATATTCTAGACTTGTGCTGTATACGATGTTCCAGAAAAATCACAAAATTATGTTTAAAACGCTGCGAAAGATAGTTGTAAGAATCAGTGACTAGATTCATGATCGCTGGGCGGCTGACATAAACTACATTCCACTCACACCAGCAACTTCCTAATATCTGTATATCGTCTTAAAAAACAAAAGAAATAAACTGTTCACTGAAGGTGATCATGCGTCTAGTTAATTGATTGTGCTTAACATACTCTGTGAGTTCGTGCTTTAATCTAGTACCATAGATAAAATAGTTGTAGTGATGTGATCTATGTAACTATACCATAGAGAATGTATAATCTCCATAAAGATAGATATAGGCTAAGGTAGTCTTTGGATGTCGGTGGCTACGGCCATGTTTATTGGAACAAAATGAGATATAAAATTGAAACAAAATTTATATTAGGTCCAATAAGTATCATAAATGACTTACAAGTAAATTGTCAAGTTTAATTTATTTTATGCAGGTTGAGTGCATTTTGGTTTGTGGCTTGTTGCACACTAGGCATAGGATATTTCTGGCTGAGAAAATAATATTCATTAAATCGTAGTTTAATCTGAGAAGCTATCAATGAGGTATCTTACTTATCACGTTAATGGCTTCATCTGCACTTCAATTTATGGTTTTTCACTTATTGTAATTGTCATTTTGAAGATGTATTCATAGATGTTACACCAAAAACTTAACGAGTGATTAATTACAGATTGCATTTAAAAAGATGAGTGGTATGTTCAGAAGCTTGTATGTCTGACTACTCCTCAAATCTCCCTTCATAATATTTTAAACAAGTATTTGTTCATTCAATTGTTTAATGTTCGTAACATTGAACAATTTACAGAGATCATTTTAAACATACATTTTTAATTTCATGAATCAGTATATTCAGCATTTATAAAAAATATATATTGCAGTAGAAAAATATTTGAATTAAAAAAAAATAAACAGAATGTAAATATAAAAAAAAAATAAAGGCAAAATTCAAAAAACATTTGATATCTGCTGTATTGCTTATAAGAATGTTTCAAGATTATAATGAATAGCTATTTAGGACGCTCGCCTTTATAGACGGTACAGAACTCAGTGCCTAAACACAGAACTGATGTACAGAGACGTAGTTTTAACATTATAGCTGTAAACTGTCTTTTCAAATATTTTCGACGTTTATATATTAATGTCATTATGTACTGTGTATATTCAACAATCTATCTTATTGCAATCACGCAAAGTACCCAGTTTCCGTTGAGCCAACTAAGCGCATGTTACAAATGTATTCGAAACTAAACATTCAAATCAGGTGAAGAATTAAACTTTCTTAATTATTTTCGATGCGAGTTCTGTGTGAGTTGAAGGTACTGTCATATAATACTATAATTATAATGGTAGCATTATTTTGTTTTAAATTAATTTGTTAAAATTTCGGTTCTAGTAAATAATTTTGTTATATGAAGGATTTAAATTATGTGGTATGTTGATTAAAGTAATTCTTGTTTTTTTTTAATGTTGCCAGAGATTTTTATCAGGCATTTTTTTTTATCAGTGCTAGTTTTTCTATGTTTAAATTATCTGTAATCCTTAAAGTCTGTAACCCAGCGAGTTAATTATGAGATCAAATAGCATTCCTATAGGAATATAGTGCAGTTATGACTAGTTGAATGTCGGGTATTGTATTGATCGTTTTTATCTGCAATTATTTATTGATGTAATTTAAGTTTTTTAATAATTTGTATAGTAGTTAATAAAGCACCTGAAACAGTGTTATCTCCTGTTTTACTCTCCTTGAAACGTAGTGATGTTCTTTTAAAGGTTTTGTTTTCTTACTGGTGGAAGAAACCGGTTTCCATGACGAGCCAAATGGTGACATGTTCCGATAACGTCAACTTAACGAAATTTTGTAACTTATTTTTGGGAGTATTAGATTAAAAGTTCATTAATAAACTAATATTTTATATTTGAATGTCTAAAATATATGTAAATCAACTTTTATGAAAAATTATTACGAAAGAGGAACGTCAGGCTTGTGTTGATACGAAAACTCTTCAGTTTTATGTGACTTGGAAGAGAGGATGAAGATTGAATACAAGCGCCTCTAACAGGTGTAGCTGGCGCCAGCTCCCACTTGAATTGTAGCCCTAGCACTCTCTAGCAAGCCCAAGCTCAAAATAGAAGATACAAATATTACCATTTTCATATAAATTTTATACTCATTATTTTTGTACATTAAAATTTGGTACTAGCTGATGTTTTTTTTATTAATAGGATGGCGTCTGCTGTGGACCCATTTTTGTATTTTTTGTTGCCCCTGATGGAGGAGTAGTTTCTGGCTCTAGACTGATTCATGTGAATCTATTTGCTTATACTTTCAGACACATTAACGATTGGAATCGGTTATTAAGATGAAAAAGTAGCTGTATCATAAACCCGTTAATTCCCATTATTGCTTTTTATGCACCCAAGAGCGAATAAAACAATCATGTTGGAAAATCTTCATCACAATTGTGTCAAAGTTATACATCTCGACCATTAGATTGTTTGGTAAATTCTTTGTTTTTAATTTTCTACAATTTTCACTTATAAAAATTGCTAAACCAAAATAAATGAAACAGCCTGGTACAACTATTACATGATTTTATTTATGCTTATAATGTAAATATTGATGTTTCACAGTTTCTTGATCTAGTGGTGGGCGGCCGCCTCCTTCCTTCTGATTTCAGCCCACTTACTTACATTCTCAGGGGAATTAGCTAAAATGGCAAATGATAATTTCAATTATATATTTTAACAGCTCATATTTAATGTTCATACTTAATGCAATTTATGATTAATTTATTCTTTACCAATCTCACTGATGCAATAAAAACACTTTTATTATATTGTTGTGCCTAAAACAAGTATCTAACAAATTGTGTACAAATTCATTGTATATTATCACACATTAAGACTTAAATTCTGCTACCTGTTAGGTAAGGTTGCCATTTATTGAAATTATTCTGATTATGGATTAGTTAGTTAATACTGATGCTTTTTATGATTATTAAGTACTATACCCAATTTGTGAATCTTGTAGAAGACTGGAGCAGCAACAGCAATACCGACGACCCAGTACTTCCATATCCATTGTTTCTCCAAATAGAATTTTATAGGAAACTGAGCTATTTTAGCTGAAAAGGTGTATGGGAACTTCATGGGACGTCCAGGGGATTCCGACATTTTTGATCTCCTGAAAAATAACCAACAATATTATGTAATATAACTTACCGCAAATCATATTTTTTATTGTATCTAGTCCTAATTAATATTTGTATTGTGTAATAACAACTAAGATTGACTTATTTTGTATTGAAAATTAAATAGATAACTATTATATATATTTTTTACCTTTTAACAACGATTGATCTAAAAGTTAAAACCAAGTAATAGTTCTTTAACCACAGACAACCTTTAAACTAAATGGGGATGGTGCTTATGTCAAATATTCTAGTGTTGCTCGAATATAGATATGTACTCATTTTATTTTATTTCTTTTATTCTATTTATATTTAAAAATATACTAAATCAAAATTCTTAAATATTAAATTTATAATGTTATTCTTAATTATTTCATAACAAGAAAAGTTTTTTAACTATGACAACATTACCTTTCTTTCTTACAAATTCAAATTGTTGCCCGCACACTACCAGTTTGAATCAAGTCTGGTCTTCTGTCAAATTTCATTAAAAATGTCAATTTGCTGTGAGAAGTCGCATTCGTGTTAGCTGTTGAATAGATTTTATTAATAATCGAAGATATTAACAATATAATGTGTGACAATGGCCTCTGTAAAAGTGGCTGTAAGGGTGCGCCCATTCAATCAAAGGTATGCTATATCAGTAATTATTCCGTTGACAAATTCGATAACAATACTTGTTAAAGGACAATCATCCTATTTACCTGCCTTTGTATTGTTTTAATACTACTATATATTTTGCTAAAAATAATTGTTCCACTACTATGGATTGGAAATGTATGTGTTCTAAATTCGAATTATCTATTGCGAAAAAAAAACATTAGCTTTTGAAAGTAAAAAAAGATGTCATGAAACGGCAGTGACTTTCACGGTTCAGCTGCATTTGGAGCAAGAACCGTACTTTAGCAAACCATTTAAATGAAAGTTACCAAAAAAAGACATTAAATGTATCGACCTACATTCAGCCCTCTCTAATTGCTATGGATTTTAAAGAATGTCATGAACAGTGTTTATAAACATACAATTAAAGCAAACAAATCTCTTATCAACAAAGACAAATCATTATGATATGTTAAAAACATGTATGTAAATAGAAATTAACTCTGTTGCACACAATTTGTATGCACACAATGTGTTTAGTCTTCAATATCTACCGGGGACATGGTCTATGTAGTATTATGTTACCAATTGTATTCAATGGTGTTATGAATGGTATTTTGTACAAAGTAAAAAATATATGGTTTTTATTTAATTTGATGAAATATATGAGAAAGTTTTGAAGCATTTAAATTTTATTTTATTATGTCAATCTCTAAATTGTTATTCCATTATAAAAATAAAGACTTGTCTGTATTTAGAATCCTCTGTATTAAGAATGAATTAATTATAATCAGGTTTTTATTTTGCATGTGTTGTATTAATGGATACAATGTGTGTTGTTCCAGAGAGAGAGATATGAACGCCAAACTCATTGTACAGATGGAAGGGAAAAAGACGAGGTTGCTCACAGTGAAAGTAAGTTTTTAATATGTCTGCATAATATATTATATTCTAAAAATAATAGCTTACTTTTATTATATTGCTGTATCCACACAGACATTTGGAAACATTGGTCGGTATAAATCAGTTATATATAGATAGTTTATTATTTATGTGAGTTAAGTTTTTATGTGAGGCTATTTGCCATATATATATATGCATACATATATAACAAAATATAATACTATGTTTGTTATAGTTATAATACTTAGGCTATTCCACTCCCAGACACTTGTAACAATGTCTGTGTTTACATTAAACCAACTATTTATATCGCTGTTATAATATGGTAAATATTTTTTTTACACACACCAGGTTGAATGTAGGTAACTCATAAACAGTCTCACAGCGGCTTGTAACGGTCGGGATGATAACATACTATTATAAAGTAATTAGGCCTGTGTTACACAAATGTCTTTATGACATATAAAACCTGCTTGGCGTTTTTTTTTTTTACTATTCTCGCAGATGAAACGATTATCTGTGGGTGAGCTCGATTTTTATTTATATGCCGATTCATCTAATGTTTCCTTGTTTGTTATTGATGACGTCATGATTTGTTGTAAAAAATAAAAACGACTTTCTATTTGAATATATATATTTTTTGATGATAAAGTAATTTAATACAGCAAATACAATGTACATTTTAAAATATAAGTATAATTAAATAATTAGATAATTAACTTGAAAAAACTACAAATATCTCTTTTCCACCTCTCATACAAGATGATGCAGTACAGGAAACATTATTAAACATTTCTTTAACAGAATAGCAAAGAGCAGAATGACGCGAACCGGGAAAAGTACAAGGATTTCACGTTCGACCACTCATACTGGAGCTACGACAGCGCTGATTCGCAGTACGCGTCGCAGGAACAGGTCAGTGTATTGATGTACCTACTTATATTGGATTACACAGCTGTGAAAAATATGGTGCTGTCTTCGCGTCACATGACTAAATGGACGCATTATGATGTCTTATGTAACAGAGAATTACGTTTTACTACTTTGTATTAGAGTATAATTTAATTTTATATGTTTTGTTGAATTTTAAGCTATAACTCTTGTCTAATATGGCTCAATTTTGCATTAAAAGTATTTTTTGTCACCTCACCACCAGCACAGTCCAAGTTGCTATGTCACACTTCTTACGGAGCGTTGATAGTTTTTCGTGCAATGTGATGACTTACGCGAGTGTTCATTCAAATGAAGCTAACATCATTCGGATTACTGCGCGTATTTTATTATTATTATTTTTTTAAACTACATCCTCTCGAAAGTTATTATCATACATTATAATATTAAGTATTAACGTAAGTCATTAAATAAGAAACGGGAAACGCATAGTATGTAGCAAT
>DVQP01002575.1:0-12283 GCA_018231745.1 Danaus eresimus
GCTGAATTGAGGTTATCTACGCTTTGAATTTTCTGTTTTTTGTTATTTTTTGTTCATAATATAGTTTAAATAGTTGGTAAAGCTGAGTGTCAAACCAGGGATGAAAGCAGAAAATCAAATGTGTCAGTGTAACATACCCACTCGTTTTGCTCAGTAACGCCAACTTTTTGGAAGCTATCAACACTTAAAACTTTTCAATTGACTTCGACACTGGATCTCTTTTAATATCTCGATTTTCTTTCAACGTTCTTCAAATTATCAGTACTAGTGTCCAAGACACAAGAACGTTCTGAAATTTTGGACCTCAAAAAAATGGGATTTTTTCAACCTTAAAATCGCAACCTTGAGCTTTCTTAAAGTTAAATTGAAATAAACCCAAGCGAATACTTGCTGGACCTACTGAAAGGGAAGTCTCAATATCCGATATAAGTCTCATTTCCATGCATCAGTACTAAACTGTTTTCCAGGATGTCATTAATTTGAATAATGAGTAGCGTGATGTCAATTCTGAGTTTTAGGACACTCTGGCGAAAATAGGCCCAAGATTCAAAAATGAACCCTAAAACTTATCATACCCCTAAACAGGAAGCTCGATATTCAACTTCTTTATTCCTTCAGTAATGCGTGTGATTATAAATTTGGTTTGTTGGGACATAGACACTTTCCAATTGAGAAATGTGTCGGAAAATTTGCAATCGGAAATATCTTAAAATGATAAAACTGAAGTTATAACCTTAAAATTCTGGTGCATACATCCTAAAGACTATGTATGGAATAACGTACGGAACACTAGATTTCTTAACGTCGAAAGAAAGCGAGACTTTAGATTTTTAACCTCTCTCTGTAAACTTCTAGGCGATAATGAATACGCTTCTATGAATATGAACCCTCTACTTTACACCGACCTTCTGGTAAAGGATCGTACTGCCTTGATGGAGCCAGTCCAAATATAAGCAACTGTTTGCATCTAGGCTCTAAAAATTTATTTTTTATGAAAATGAAACTTATTTAACACAAATGTACAATTTAATTATAATTAAATTTTTATCAAAGTCCAAGTTTAGAGGTGTGTTTGTACTTTTTCTTCAATGTAACTAATGGAAAAGTAAAATATAATTTTACATTAAATCGTGTAAAGGGGATCTTTTGATTATCTGATGTTTTATTAATCATTAGCGAAACCTGGTATCGTAACGCACTGGATATGAAAATATCATATATTCCCGTATTTCGGACTCAAGAATTTGTTAAGAGGTGAATGTCGTTTTATTGTACATTTTAAATAGTTTCTAAATATCCAATTTTTGATAGAATCATATACTCATACATACATAGGTTCGGATATCTGCAATTACAGATTCGAATTTTCGCCTAAGGAACAGTAAATCCACTTATGAGCGTTAAACCGTTTATCGAAACTTTGACACAGCTGCCACCGTAACCATGACGTTTTCCTCATTTCCTTCACCGTCACCGGAAGCTTCAAAGTCACGTCGCTAGTTTTCAATTTTGAATTTGTCTCAAACTTAGTACTGCCACAAATATTAATCGAATCTTAAAACTTAATATATATATGATGTTTTTAATTTTCGTTTTTATTCGCACAAAAACGGGAGCAAAACTTTATATAGCACGTAGTGTGAAGGAAATTACTCGTATGTCATTGTTTAATTTTTTTTTTCCCACTTTTTTTTAATTTTACAAAATTTTTTCAATCATCAGACCATAGTGTCAACGATTATATATATATATAATATATACGGTTTGTATCTCTACATATATTATATATATACATACAGATACAAACCTTCTTACACTACAAAGACATGTTGTAGAATAAAAATATATAAATGGCTCAAATCTAAGGTCATAAATTTGATGTAATAGGCCTAAAAAAAGAAATATCTTGAACAAATATGACGGGTGATTTATTTAACAGAATACCTACAATTTTCAGTCTGTCAAGTCTTATAGCCAAAATAATAAAAACGAAAAAGCTATTTTTTATAAATTACGTAACGTTGACACATGGACCCTTGTTGAGCTAGGTATAACAGCTTAACCTTAATATTGCATACATAAACATTCGTTTTAAGATCAAATGCTATTTTGTACGTTTGCTGCGATTACTAACATTGTAATGTACAATGATAACCGTAGTCGTTCTCAATAATTCTTTTTGTTATATTTTCTTTTTTTTTCTCACTTCCTAATACTATGATTGGAAGAGTTTTAACGATTATCCTATTTTGAATTCGATTTAATCGCCAGGTTTGTATATTTATTTAATTTGTCAGAATAATATGTTGAATTAATTTTATGAAGATTAAAAATAGCAAAGTCAATGAAAGTATTTTTTATGACATCTTTCTGTTTTTATTTTTTGGTTCATTTGATCTGTGATCTTACTTGAGATGTATTTTTGTAGAGGGCACACACTACTTTGATGTGTTGAATGGTTTTTATACTCCTACGAAAAGGATTACGTAAACTATATAGATCATCATAACTATAAATAAAACTAAAACTAAAGAAATATTCATTCAATTACTTTCAGACATATATGGTAATATCTGATAATAATTTATAATTATGCATATATAAAATGTAAGTGGTAGAGCCTAGTTCTGATTAAATTACTGCATCTCGGACTTAGGCTGTCTCGACCGGCGAAGATCCACCATCTCACCGAAGATCGGAGTAAAGTAGTCTTATACGGCTGCGTTTGTCCAACAAGTGAGAGTCAATTGCCCTTTCCTTTTCCCACCCTTTTCCCAACTTTTTCTTTCCGTTTTCCTCAAATAAGGGTGGCAAAGCATCCGCAAAACTATTTTGCGGATGTCCATGAGCAACGTTACTATCTCGAAAAGACAGGCCATCTGCTAGTTTAACCTTTGTGTTATAAAAAAATGAAACATCTAGGAAACAGGTATTTCCTTTTTTTATTATCTAACCTATATCATTAAAAATAATCTCATATTTACGATACATACAAATAATTGGATTGTTTCGAATGTAGTATTGCTTTTAGCGGTTTATTTATAAATTTTTGACTAATATACAGTACAATAAATGTTAAATCTATTTCAACATAATTAAGAATGGAAACTTTTAAGAAGGTTTTAATTATTTAAGAATTGGTATTTTATAAAATTATTATTGGGTTAAATGTAATTGAGTCTTCCAAATTGCTGTGGTCGTAATTAAGTCGAAGTGCTCTCATTTATGTCCAGGAAGCGTAAACAGTAACGGAAGGAAGGCAGTCTAAAAGCCTCTGGGTACTGCAGTTCAACAATTAGCTGCTCGCTGCCTGTCATGTGAGGTGGTTTAAATTTTAAGCTAACAATAAAATATGCTTTAATAATCTATACACTGAAGTAACATCACAAGAAAGACAATTACATATATAATGTAAGTTGCCTTGATTTTTAATACTTCTACCGACTACTACAGAAACTAACAGACAAACTAAAATTATAATATTTTAATTTTAATTTTACAGCCGTCAAAATTTTCTCCCATAAAAAGTGCCGAAAAAAAATGACAACGAGACTATAAATAAGATACAAAAATATTCTTTACAATAATTGTAGATAAGATTCATAATATTTAAAAAAGGAATGCTTAAAACGTATTATAAAATAACTAACCATTTGGAACACCAGTACATTGAACAAAAATCCCTTGTGGATTATAGAAACTAGTATCATTAATTATGTATCAAAGATAAATCGTATCTGGGGATACATGATGGGACGCTGAAACGGTCCCGTTAATTTTGCTTTTCTTTACAGACAGTTTAAAAAAATAAATGTAAAGAAAGGTCTTTGAATAAATATTATAATAGTTAAAGAAATAATATAATATTTTTTCTATAATATTTGAAAAACCGTAGAAGTATTTATTTATCTATAACTATATTTATATAGTGCCTGACGATTGTCTGATAGAGAGTCTGATAGACGACTGATAATTCATATAGAATTGCAGCCCTGGACAATGTACGCTTTATCCAATTAGTAGTCTATACACCCTTGCATTAATGACATCAAAATTGTAAGCTGAAGATTATACAGCTTCACGCAAACTGGGTCAATTATTTGATGTGTAACCAGGGAACGAGTTGAGGTATCGTTTTGCCTATATTCAAAAAGATTTATAATGGAAGTACGGAGGCCCAAAATACGTCCTCACATCTCAATAGATCTCCGGTAGAAATAGAAAACAAATCTGATTCCGAGGATAATATAAAACCGTACGAGATGTCACTTCTTTACTGCTACATTTAGTTTTAACACCAACATACACGCTACAAGGTGGAACCTATTTTGAAAAGACTTAATCAAACAGTGATCAAGGTTCAGTGGGTATAATAGTTTGATAGAGTATCTATCGAAGTCAGTTTTCAGCAAAATACACCACAATTGGATGTCCGCGTCCAACAACTTTGAAGTTTGTTTAACAAATGAGGAAGTGTTGTAATTTAAGCATTCCATGAGCATTGTTTTAATATAAAAAAAAACATTATTGAAGTGTAAAAAACTTAACAATAATGCAATAAACCGTGTTTTGTCTCAAGGGTGATCAATCGCGTCATATTAGGCAATCTCTGTGATAGGCATCAAAATATCCTAAAGAGATCCACTCTGCTGAAAAGTAGAATCAAAATTTGTATCAAATCAGCAGCATCACTTATGAAAATGAGTTGTATTATGAAAAGTCAATACCGGCATACATTATTTTGTTTTCATCAATGTCTACCAACATCTAGAACAAAAAGAAATTAGGATCTTTAAGATAAAAGAAACATTACAAGTAGATGTCCTTGTGGATATACACAAATGTGAATACAATATAATAAAAATTATATTCAAACGTATAAAACCTGGGTATGTAAGGATGATTTCATGTTTGTGGAAAATAGAATCTGCAACTCTATGAAAAGAATGCAAACTTCTGATTCTTCTAAGGTGCCCTTTGAGTAGAAGAAAATAAACGTTTTTCACATGCTTATACAAAATTCCATACCTGCTTTTTTAGTTTGTACTTTTCATCTTAGCTGAGAGAAAACATTAATAAATAATGAAGAATGGTCCAGAAAAGTGATCCAATGAGGCCATGAAATTGGAAACAAATAACGCAAGCACTATCAATGTGCATCTGCAAACTTGATCTGAAAAATTCTCTAGATAAGGCCATTTGGAATAATTGCATCACCCTAGAATTACAAAAACCCAGTGAGAAAACTTTCTAATTTGGCTAAACACCCACCTGACTGCAAGAGGCCAGCAACGTAACTGTCTTCTAATACCACAACTCTAATCCACGACATCCACGATCAGACAATCTATACCTATAACATAATTCTTTAAATACCTTACTTAAGATAAAATCTTAAGGTAACTGTTAATAACCAAATGATTTAATCAGACAACTTACCTGACAGATCTGACGAATCGAGTTTAGCTATCAGATAACACATTTAGCACCTTTTCCAGAAGCACATTATATGACTCTCTATTGCACAGTAATTATAAATTTTAGTAAATTATGTAATAAAAATAACCATAGGTCACATGATCAAAATGCATTAGTTATGATGAAAAAGTTTCCAAGTATTATAATAGCACAACTGAAATTGGTATGTGCTGAACACTCTAAATCTGCATTAAACGGGAGTAGTCTATTGCAATCTAAATTTATTAGTATATTTAAAGCCCTGTTAGAGTCAAACTGGATTAAAATCGTTTAAAACTAAATGGAGCATTCTAACGACATAGTAATACAATCAACATGGGGATGAAATGCATGTACGTAATAGACACTAAAATTATTTTTTTGTGCTATGAAACAACAAAATACTACTTTACTAGAACTCACATGAGTTATATTTTAATGTGAAAGTTATAGAAATATATTTAGATTATGAAAGTAACTTACAATTTTAAATTAAATTAAACACTAAACTATTACACTTCACTCATAAGATCCATTCAACTAGTAACTTAATTTTATTAGATTAAAATCGGATATTAAGGTAGCCTTAACTATCTTATAAAAAGTAAAGACTTAATAATAATTTCTACGATATTCACAAATGAAATTTTGTTAAATGTGTTTTTTTTTTTTTTCAAAATCGCTTTTGTATTTCACATTTACCTCTATGTTTTAGTTACATCATGAGGTTCTGTCAGTTGGTCTTTGTATTCACTTAGAACCAAAGAATCTGTCAATATAAGAGCTTTTATCTGCAAAATTCTATGGGGTATAGTTTTAAAAAAGGTTGAAAATTAAATAATATAAACAATATTTTTACAAAAAAAAACTTTCTCACCTAGTAAAATAAAAAATATATATTAATTAATTTTTAGTTTTTAACCGACCACAAAAAGGAGGAACTTTCTCAAAACACTCGTAATTTTTTAGTACCATAAGCTGTTTAAAATAGAATAATAAAGAGAATGAAACAAAGTCACATAAAAAGACAATATTAAGTCACAGACCAGGTGTGTATTGAGAATCATCTACAAATTATAGATTCATTTATGAGAAAGGTACGTCTAACTAGTTATTATCCTACCACCGACTGCAAAATAATAAAATACTTCTATAAATTTATGTGAATAACTTAATCGAAAAACTTATTACTTTACGTTAAATAAATTAATTTTATAAGCTTTTATTCAACATGTCAAGTAGGAATTCAATTGGTTTAAAAAGGTACTTAGTGCAATCAATGTCAATGATTAAAATATGTAAACTTAGTACATAAGTGTCCTTAAATCTGTCATTTTATTTCATCTAAATTATGTAATGACTATAAATAAGTAGTAAATTTTAAAGAAAAATAAATATTTTAGAACATTTAAACAAAACTCTTTTTTCTAAATTCATTTTCCTTTTAAGTACCGATTTTGCGACCAGTTGCTTCAGTTTAAAGCTATTTTATTTTTACATATAAAAAAATGCGATTTCTCGATATCCATTACAAATAAGGGAAATATTTATAATTTACAGTTGATAAATCATTAAAAAATAAATATATAAAAAATACATTTATTCCTTAAATAAATTTATTAAAATTGTTTTTTAAATTGCGAAATTAAACCCTATATCTATTTTTTTGTCCTTGCATATACTTGTGCTTTGTGCTTGCATATAAATTGCATTTACATTTTTTTTAAATATGAGTTGTAAATGAAGAAGAATAAGATGTTTAAATACATGATGCCACAGCTCTGATTACAAAGTCTCATTTACATTAATCACCTCATCAGTGGCAGAAAATTTTCTTAAATAACTCGTCACCTCAACATAAATTTTTTAAGCGACGATAAATATTAAAATACTGATTATATTTAAAAATAATAATATACTTCATCGATTACGTTTCATTGATTACGTTTGTAAATACAATAGAAATTTTACACGGTGCTAGAGTTTCTTAAGAAATATTACAATTAAAATTAAAAAAATTTCAATTTCTTGTTTTTTTTATTACATGATACCAGAAACGGAAACCTGAATAGTGGAAATACAAACGAATGTGAATTCAATTTGAAACGAGTAATACGATTTGTAAGAACGTGAGGGATATAAATATATTTTAAAGGAATCAAAATAAGTATTCAATTTGTGCTCGAGATAACTCCTCTTTAACTATATATGTGAGAGACAAATTTATTATAATTAACATTCAATTTAATCGAGCAGACGCAGATAAAAGCTATTTGAATATAATCAGGTTTTGATCTCGTTTAGCTTTAATAACATTGACATTAATACGCTACGGAAACTTCAAAGTTTTTTTTTCGTTTATGCTCCACATCAAAGAACTTTCGTCTTCAGATCGTTAATTTAACTAACATAAATTTGAGCGCATATAAAACTTAAATAACAAGCTTTTTACTACATTTATATACATTTTAGAGTGCGATGTTATGAAACGACTAATCATACAAAAAGTGTTATGTAATATAAATTTTGAATAAATATATTTTAATCCACAAAATTTATAACATTTTATATTAATTTTATTAAGATTTTATCATATTGTATCATTGAAACTAGGCTTGAAGATATTGTCAGTGGCATTAGTTATCAAATAAAAACCACACTAAGTATTGGTTTTTAATTTTATTTACAAATAAACAGCTTAGCTTATCTTTTTACACGTGTAAGTTAGATGATCTCGAAAGAGCTCGATCACTATTATATGAAAGTTGTCATATTTTCCAAAACAGACACATATACAAACGAATATAAAATTCTTGAAATAATTTTACTTTTTGACCACGATTCATAAAAAAATTATTAAATCAATAGCAAAATGCTTCTAAAAATAAATAATATTATTACAATTACATTAAGTTAAATTTAAACAAAAGAGGTCTAAAACACATTGTGACGATACAAAGTAGGTTTTTATTTTTGATGCTTTTTAATTTAATCAAAAAGATTACGGTACTCACGATTTCATTAAAATATAAATGTCGGTGCCAAAAACGAATCCCTACTTGATTGAACCCATCTACGAATTTGAATTTATTTGTTACGGGTAATACAATTTTATTGAAATGTGTGTTTGAAAAAACATGCGGGATATAAGCGCAAACAATTCTTTGAGATAAAACACGTGGGTTCAATTTGTGTAACAGATTACTTTCTTCTAACTTCTGAATGCTTTCTCTAAGCAGTAAAGGTCCACAGACAAACAGGCAGCCAGCAACTTTACCTTGACTTTTTTAATACACTGTATAGAATTGACTTATTTTTCAATTTGTGAGAGAGTTACAAAAATTTCGCTTATACAAATAAAAAATCATAATATATATATATATGTATTGTTTTATTTTGTCATATACAAATTTTAGGTTTATGATGATACATATGTCATAAATGCTTTGTAGTTACACAAAGTTTATATGGATCTTAACACTTAATATTTTCAATATCATGGACTAAATGGATTTTGTATAAATAATGATAAATCTAACATATACTCTTGTAATACTTGTATATCGTCTTTTTTGTTTTCATCTAAAATATTTTCTTTAATACTTTTCACTCTGAATATTCAGTGATATTTTTCTACGTCACGTTCTGTCATCATCTAGCAGTAAATCTTAGCAGCTTTACCCGTCTCCACTAGCAAATTTGCTTAACTGAATATTATAGAATAGATTTTTTTTTGTTTTAAATTAAACGCAATATTTTATGAATTTTAAAATAATAGATCTCTTAAAAAACATGTGTCGTGTCAAGCAATAGTAGTCGTAGTATGCTTCCTCTTTGAAGGACCCAGAAATTCCTTTAGTATTGAGATTTTCAAGATTTTAGCTAAGTGATTTCTGAATAAAATAATAATTTAAATTCAAGTCAATTTTTATCATGACATTTTATAGCTTCGTCGACGTCGTCCTTAAAAACAGTACGAGAAAAGTTATATCTTAATCTTATAATACTTTTGGAATTGTGTCCAAGTTTCCCTAGACGTCCTCAATTCTGTCTCGAGCCGAGGAGCTATAATTTTCGTAAAATGGCAGAGATGTCGACGACAGAGGCTCTTCAGGCTTAACTATAATAACTGCATTATGATTGCTGAAGACAATGTTAAAAAATATATCAAAACTTTAGTATGTAATAAGTAAGAAGTTAATGTTTCTAACGTCTACTGTTAACATTTTTTATCATTGGAATATATTTAGATTAACAAGTTAAATATAGAAAAAATGTTACTAATTTTAATTTTACACCATCTTTTCTGTTAATAAATATTAAAATTATTAGTAGTATATATCAATCTCCTATAAAACGGACGAGTGCATCGTGATTTATATTTAAATATACTTAAAATTTTAGTAGATATGTCTGTCACTTAAAAATTTAAAGAAAATTAATGTTTGCAAAAATTAACACAAGATACGGGTTAAATTTATGATATATTAATAAACTTATTTCCTATATAAGAAAACATTAATCACAACACCTTTATATGTAGAAAATAAATGTAATTAACAACATATTCCTCCCATAAATGACATTAACATAAATAAATTACAAAGAAAAACACCGTCTTGTATTTCACAATGTAACGAAGTATATCTCTACGGCGTTTTCGTAACAAAGAAATTAATTTCCTGCGTCTCGGCTTTCAAACGTAATTATTTGAAAACAGATTGCGACTGCTATTAGGAGAAACATTGTATGCCCACATATAAAGCACGGTAAAGCAATGATTTAATTTAGTATTTCGTTCAGTATTATGTTAAAGTTATACTATTACTCGACGCTATTGTAGAGTTGACTTGACTATTTGATTTATGAATATAGCATCCTTCCTAGTGTCTAATTTGTGGTATACATAATATTAAAACATAGCTTTAAGACGCCCGATCTGGATTCATCCGGAAGCTACGAGAAAATTAAAAGCGCCGAAGAAACTAGTACAGAGCTCTATAATACTATTTTGAAATTTCTTCTAGAATTTAATTAAATGTTTGCTTCCGAGAGAAGTGACTATTAAAAATATGAAATGCAATTTGATTTTAGCTTCCTTCACTAAATTAATTTTGCGTTTATACGTGTAACAAAATTATTATTGTTGGTTTGATTATTATTATACATCGTAAGAACTAAAGTTGTGGTCCAGCATAGACACTTAAGTTATAAATTTGAAAATTGCTTAGCAATAACTAAATTAGGTCACCATTCAGGAATAAGCATCAGGGAGTAAAATGTTTGTGACACTACATTTATCAAAAAAAGCAGATTGAATGAATAGGCTGTTAAGAAGATTGTACGTCCAATATCCCGGCTTTATTTCTACCTACCATCAGATGAGGATATAGTCAAGCACCATTTGGTGAAAATGAAAATAAAAATTCCATAATTTTTCTGTCTTGGTTACATCTGCATTGTTTTCTAAAATAACGAATCCGGCCTGTATGAGTCACTCGATGATTAAAATGCTCATAGATTTATAAAGTTTTCGTCCAGTTCACAATTTAGCCACAAATATATCCTAATAAACGGATAAGGATTTGATTTCTTATTTACTTGAACTAGAATCAAAGATTCTGCGGTCGACGGTGTGGCCATTTCCCTTAAATTATTGCGCTCGGTCTCTTTCCAACAGAAAAAAGTAAGTTTATAAGTTGCAACTATTGTAGGAAGTTAAAACAAACATTATTATTTTATTTAATGTAAATATTTCTGAACCTATAAAGGATTTTATTTTATCTTTTTTAAGAGAATATATTTTTTTAATAGCTAGAAGCCTTTTACTTATACATTTAATTAACACTAATTATTATCATTTGAAAAACAATAAAAAATATCCTTATCAATATTATTTTATATATTTAAATTACATGTTTAAATCTACTAATTTAATAAAAAAAGTAATCAATTGTGTTTTAAAAATTTCACTGGCCCACGTACATTTGATTGAGTAATTATAAATAATATGTGATATTTTTAATATTTCATTAAATCATTTTTTGTACACTTCAAATACAATCTTCCGCTGTAAAAGATTGTAGTTTTTTCTTTTGATATTTTATTAAAACGTGAATTTAAAACTAAAACAATGGAAAATTCTCTTGGAAATTAATAAAGCCTCGGAAGAGTTCAAGAATTTCCGACTTCTGGTAATTAATTTGAACAACAATATTTAATAAAACATACTGACTTTAGAAATCACAAAAATCGTCTAAATAATGTTTTCCTATATAAATATTACAAGGTTTTTAAAATTTTACTATTATTTTCAATCATACATCAATACAACCTTTTATTAATAAAGAACAGTAAATTAATAAAGTGATATTATTTCGAAACTCATTTAACTTTAATTGTTAATATCCAAAGAATTAACCTTATCAGGATATAATGTTCTTAATTAGATCTATTTTTATATATATTTCATTACTTTCATACATTTCTCTGTTTAAAGACTTTTATGAAACATTTTTTATTAATTTGGATAAAGTATACCGTTTTTATAAATAAAAAATCAAAATGTACGTAATTTTAAGGCTACACAAAATACATAATGTGATAAAGATTTACTATCATGGAATGAAACCATTAAAATATAAACAAAGATATCAAATTTTCTAGAAGTATTAAATTATTATAATTGAGACATGATAATCAATATTAAAAGTATATTTCCACACGTATTCCACACGTTTATTCCAAAACTTTAGTCAATGTTATAAAATATACAAAAAGTTGTCCTAATAAGAATAATATAGTGTAAAATGTTACAAAGTTATAT
>DVQP01002576.1:0-12276 GCA_018231745.1 Danaus eresimus
AGAAAATGTAGATACACCCTAAAAGCTTTTTTCGTTTGTGCAAATTGGATATACAAGTTGCACTGTAAATTTTTTCAGCGTATCTTCTGCTGTCAGCGTCTCCATCACCTTGAAGAAACAAAATTTTCTATCCTCTAGATGCTGATAATTTGGATGTTTCCAAGAAAAGAGTGTATGGGCTATAATTGAGAACATCACCCCTTACGACTTCATTTCCAACTACCAACAGCTTTAAAGACAGACAAACACTAATTTAAAAAATATATATTTCGAGGAAAAATTTTTAACTGTTCAAAATCTAGAGACAGTTAAACGTACACTCATTAGTTTTTTATTCATGAAACATTTATAGGTGACGTATTATACTGCAAGTGGGAACAAATAGCTACTATTAGTGAAGTCGCTGTGCAAGCGACCGCATTTGGGAAACCTGGCTGCTACCGTTGGCTTTCTTCCAAAACTTAGGATAACGAGATAGGATATGAATAGTTATCTCTTTTTAAAACGTACTTCAAACTTGCTCAGTTATGTTCTCAACTTGATGTAATCTCAGTTAACCAAATGATGTAACTGTGGGGATACTTTACTGATGAAATATTCTTAATGCATGATAACGGAAATAATTAGAAAAATCAATATTTCACACATATTACATTTAAGAACTTTTAAAATAAGCCTTTTTTTAGAAAAGATACTTATTTCTGGATTATCATCAATCATGTTATTATTTTTGAATCATTTTTTAATTCTACCTTTAAATGCGATCCCGTGGGAATGTTGGGACTAAGACTAACTTGATATTTAACAGCTGTAGCTACGTCGATTAAATATGCACGATTCCATTTAAATTGATACTGTGATTTCGTGTGATTATATAAAAGAAAAATAGCTATATTGTTTTCGGTAAATTTTTGAATGGAAATGCAACTGACTTTATTTTATTCTCTTTATATATATATATATCTTAAATTACATATAAGTTTTAATATAGATTCGAGATCTAATTTCAAATGGAAAGTTTTTTTGTTTAAACGACGGTATAATAACAACGCGATGACACGAAGCCGTAGTAATTATCCAACAACCCTTATCTCGTATTTTCTGATGTTGACTATTTAAATTCAACCTTTGCAAGGACTCCCTTTAGTAGACATAGTTACGTCAGTTTGGATGTATTTTTATAACTAAGTCTAATTTCATTAAGCAATTCAAATAATATTTAACGACCGGTACAACTAAACTTGTACAATATTTTAAATATTCTCATGTTAGTTTATTTATATAAGACTATGTTGAAGTATAATTGCTATTAGAATATTGAACCTTTATGTTTGTTTAAACAATTTTTTTTTCGTACATAGTATAAAGATAAAAACAGAAAACTCAGTATCGTATTTATTTATTTTATATATTTCCAAAGACACAAATCTGCTGGAGGTTTCATTGTTATGTTCATAGATTTAATAAAATAAGCTACGCGTCACCACACCGTCACGCCGAATTAATTTTTTTTAATATTGCCTCCACTGATATTAAAAATACATAATTAACTTGTAAAAATTCGTTGGAGACAGAATTCTTTATTCTCGTCATACCCGATTTTCGGCAATTTTCTGCATCACAGTTTAATTTTGTGTAGTTAAAAGTAAATTTATTTAATCTAATAATATGGTAAAAAAAAAACAAAATACCGTCAAAAAATTTATCAATAATCTCATCAATACTGAAATAACTTACAGTATCTCGTTTATATATAACTATTGTTTTTCATAGTAATTACAAGTATAATTTGTTATAATATTTTTATAGTAAATGCTCCAAGAGCATTAATACGAATATAAAAAAATACAATAAGAATGAAAATATATATTTATTTCTTATTTTTAAGTTGAAATAATTAAAAGCATGAAATGAAACACTGTATTCATTTATTGGATTCGTTTATTCTTGTTTTAAATGAATAGTCCACATTAATCTCTTTATCAAAGTCGATGAAGTTTCAATGAGATTTGATTAATTAATTAAAACAAATGAAACTTATCCTTATACCTGATAAAATAATAATATGATATATACTAGCTACTTGGTCTATTTTAAAATAACATTACATTTAATATTACATAAATATTGATTTTTTAAGTTAGTGTGCAAATTATTAGTTGCGGATAGGTATAGGTCACGGACTTTGAAGTCATTAATTGGGATTTAATTAGAAGGGAAAAACTATATGGTTAGGTATTCGGACTTTTAAAAGGGATAAACTGAACATCCAGAAATATGTTGAGGATTAATATTTATGTTACGTGAATAATGAAGGAAACAATTTATATCAAAGGCAAGTAAATCGAAATTTTAAGTTCAGTTACTTTAGTTTCAATAAAATTTTATTTATTTCAATTACTTAATACTAATTTATAATTTAAAAGAATCAAAAGTAAACACTTTTGTTTATATTATCAGACATGTAAAAAAATGACTTGAAAATACTAAAATAATTAATGTAGGAGTAAATAAGAGCTTGTTTAAGTGAAAAGTATGCAAGAATAAGAAAAAGAAAGTATCATTCAAATGAGTCTTGACAAATTTTAATTAGCTGCCTTTTCAAAGTTTGTAAATTACTCAGTCATTCTAAACAAGATATCTTTGAGCGTTTTAATTACAAGGAACACGGACGTCTATTCGTCGGTTTTGCTATAATCTTTTCCCAGAAAGAGAAAATGAACTTCAGTGTTATTACTTAATTTCCTATGCAAAATATTACTTGGAATATACAATGTATGTACATATATCTAAACAATTTATATCACCTCATATCTTTATATTTTGATTATTTATATAAAAAAATTAACAAGTAAAAAACAATGCCATTGTTGACTTTTGGCCCAATAAAACATGCATGTAGCTTTTATACACTCTTTGAGTGATTAATAGATCACTCAATTTATGGCTTCTCATGTTTGTCTTTTTTGGCATTGTGTCTTAACTATGGTATTGTGTATTTTGCCGTAAAATCTTGCAAATACCAAAAAATAATTATATAAAATGTATTTTTAGATGGATTGAACACAATGCCATCAATGATAACTCCCGTTATATTTACCTTCGTTAATGAGTTAGATCCTGATCCACCTCCTGCACCATAAACATACTAGAAGGTTTTAGTAGATTGAGGTAACTTCATAAAATCACGTAAAAAAGTCGCCCCTAGAATCCACTTTAGATATGCGCGAAATTTCTCAACATTCCGTGGATTCACTGTTAAATTCCCGGGTTCATCAGGTTGTAGGGACAGGAACTTCAACAGCGCCTGGGACTGGCGATCCAAGTGAAGTTTTAAGGGGGCCCTATCTAAAGCGCGTTAAACGCTTACCTCCACTAACCAAGCTGCTGCAAAACCAAAAAAAAATAATTAATGAAAAGAACAAATAATAAAATATTACAAAAATTATACAATATAAAAAAGACATTGTAAAACTAAGTTTCATCATTCATTTTAATTTGAAATTTGTAACCTTCAGAGCCCTATAAAACCAAAATAAGTAAATGAATTTAAACAACTTTTTCGCGAAAATTATTTGTTTAAAAATTCTGTTTAAGTTTGTTCAGTTGTTATTTTATTCTCAAATGACCCGAAAACAAAGTTATAACACCCAAAAGTAAATTTAGGCAAATACTTTCAATTATTTTTATTTCCTATTTAATACTATGAAAAACATTTTGTTTTAATTTCCTACAAGTTAAGTCTTACAACTTCTTTGTTGTTATTGAATTTACGAGGTACAGCCTTAAAATCATTTGCATCACATTTGTTAAGATTTTATTGGCCGGGCAATAAAATTTGGCACTCGAATTCGTAGTTATGCTTATGCTAAGCCCGGTCCCCATTTCATACATATCTAAAATACAAAGACGCTTCTGGAAAATGGCATGATAAGGAATAAGAAACAATAATACTTTGATGGACTATTTAGATAATGACAAAACGACAAAGACAAATATGGAAAGTATACTGGATTTTTATGTTTTCACCTTTATTTGATATCCTCCAAGGCCAAACAAACATAAGAGGGATGTGAAACTCCTCAGAAATGGATAGATCACAAATGAAGCCTATAAAATATAATTTCTAAATCCGAAACATACAGTTCTCTACAATTAGGACTTGTTATATTCTGTTTTAGAATCAGCATACGCAGATTATATTTAATTTATTTAGGAAATTATTTTCAAACAACAAAAATAAAAATTGTGTTTCATTGATCTAACGTACTCATATTCTGAATTTTTCATAACGTCTCATATATGTACAAATTTAAGTAGCTATACCACATATTTACATACAAGGAACAGTAACCTCAGAAGTAGATGTCAAATCAAAGGAAGAATTAAAAGTTATAATACTTTGCTAACTATGTATCTTCCAAGACTATTTACTCTTAAATCATGTTATATAACTTTATAATAATAATGTAGTTACTATGAATAATATTAAGAAATTTCTAAGTCTGAGCAACGGATAAATCAAATAAGCCTACGACTTCATCATTGCTCGAAACTATTGAACAAGTTTCGCATACCTTAAAGTAATTTTAGCTTATTCTATTTCAGCTAAAATTATTTAAGGATTTCAAGACAAGATGTTTTGTCTCAGATCAAAATAATTAATTAAATTATTTAATCTAAATATTGAAAAGTGAAATGAGTAGATAATTGTAGGCTATTTCTAGGACTCGTATAATAAAAGCTTTAGCATTATTTTAGAATACAATATTTTCACATAAAAAGAAAATATTAGTAAATCCATTAAATGAAATTTACTGATTGAATATTCGTTCATAGGGTTTTGCCTTCTTTTTCGTAAATATACTCTCTATATACATTTACTTACTATTATTTGTCGGACATACATCTGCTAAACTAAAATGATCATATGCGTTGCACATAAAACTGAAAACTTGACACTTTTTATATTTCTTTTAAGGGTTTTAAACTTAATGCTTCATGAAGATGTGAAGACAATGATATATTTAATATAGCCATCATTTCTATAATATTTTTTTTATTGAAATCAAGGTAAAAAGCGCAGGATATGCAATGCTCGTTGTTATCTGAAAGTTCAATTGTAATGCCAGTTTTAAAGTTAGAATGATTGTAAAACTTTTAACTCGTTCTTATGGAAGTTCAGATTCTATCCATCGTTGGCTTTGTAATTTGTTTTCACATATCTGTTCAACTTGTATTATAAACGAGAAATTAGTATTTGTTTTGCTGTATTTGTTTTATAATGTCAAACTGCAAGTTTATTTTTTATATACGAAAGCGTTTTAATACCAAGGTTTATGTAAGGTAAATTTACTGAGGTAAATGTTGTTTTAGTAGAGCAATAATTTTAGTAACTGTTGTGAGGTATGAATATATATTTTTACTGTTATTATCCTTCAAAATTCTATATTTCAAGCAAAACAATATAATAAAAGAGATTAAAGATTGCAACAATTTTGGTTTGGAAAATAAATCCTACGTTAACATTCTGTACGAAGAATTCATAACACCATTAAGTGCTTATATAACAATTTTACTTGTCTAACTATTGTTTATAAAAGATAATTTTATTCTAAAATATACTAGTTGCATTCAATTACAATTACATTAGGTGTAAGGTTTGCAATTTATCACGTCAAGCAAAATTTATTATATTATTTATCAAACTAACAAAATTTAAATGTACGTGTAGAAAAATTTGATCGGAAGTGAAACAACAAATGTAATAAATCGATGACTTATAATGTTGTACTGTGTTTTCATTATTTCTTCTTATATAAGTATAAATTGTTATATTTTAAAGGTAATATATAAACCACATTCTTAATAAATTGTTATTAACAACTTGATGAGATCTAAGATTTTCGCGACTCATTTAAATAAAACTAATATATTTTCGGATTTACTACGCGTTTTTTATTACTTTAAAACTACATAATCCCGAGGTTTCGGTTACATGAAACTCTCGCGAAAATCTAAGATCTTATTTCGGTTACATTACAGTAACCGTGATCACGGGCAGACGAAAAGTCGGGATTATGTAGTTTTAAAGTAATAAAAAAAATCGAGTAGTAAATCCGAAAATATATTAGTTTTATTAACAACTTATTGTGAAGTTTTCAAAAATATTGATATATGGAATGAATACATTGGATTATAATTAACCTTTAAAAAAAGTTTTTCACAAAAGTTTTAGGAAAAATATTTACGAAATATTAAAAATTCGATATTCTAAAATAAATAATCCTCTATACAAAATGGTTGTGAATGCCTGTCCGCTCCAATGGTAATTAATTAGGAGTCAGCCGCTGCCGGTGTATTAGCACGAAATATTGAACTACCCTTATAATCTCGTACCACGCTCACACTCGGGCGTCACAATTAAGGCCATATCTTCCCAAGGTCTATACTTTAGAAAAAAATATATAATTATAAATACATCTATTTACTTTAATGAAATAATAGTTTGGCATCTACAAATTGGTTTGCAATTAGATTTAGTTAAGGACTAATATTTCCTATCTCCTTTAAAGCTTTAAGAAGTTGTGACTATTTAATTAATGTCATGAAATTATTGTTAGTTTTTCTATTATTATCTTTCTTGTTCTTTATTTGGAAGTGTATTTTTATTCGGATAATAACATACTATATGTGGGAGATTTTAATATTTTTCTAATAAATGAGATATGTAATAGTTTGAATATAAGAAGTTTTGGGTGATATTTTTCGCACTTCTAAATATTAAAATGTAAGAATAAAACAAGAAATACAAAGTTAAAATACAAAGTACCGGATTATCTGTATATCAAATAGAAATTAAAAACTTGCAAATATTTTTGTTAAACCAAAATATTTATAATTCGATTTTATACTACATTTAAGTATTTGTAATTTTTTCTAGCGATTTAAAAAAATCTTTTGATGAACTCATGACATGAGTTAACGTAGCTTAAAGAATGAAGAGGAAAAATTGAACCACAATTTCTTCTATTAATGGTAAATCAGAAGTATATAAAATATTTGTTATTGAAATACACCTAAGTTTGTTAAAGTTTTCTTCTTAGTTTATACAAAGAAATAAGAAAAATGATCGTTTTTATTTATACAAGAAGATTAAATTGCGTAAATAATATGGCTAGAGGAAGAATAGTCAGCATCGTCTACTTTCTTTTGCTTTCTTATACTTAAACGTTTAGCCAAATTTTATTGTTTCAAAATAAATATTACTAACTACTTCGAATGCTTGAAAAACTTAACGAGATAAAATTTTGGCTAACAAGTTTGTGAAATAATGCTCCTTTAGTGTGATCTTAAAAGATTTTAGAGAAGTATGTCTTCCTATAAATAAGATCAGCTTTCACTGTAAAGAAATGACTGTCATAGGAATAGGAATAGATAGAAATTTTTAGAATAACGTTTATCTCAGAACTAAAATTGGTCATGGGAGTGCCCCAAGGAAACAATATATTTTTCGAGGTATGATGGGGTATATGTGTAGGGGAATATTCCTGCTACGGCTAATTAAGAGTCACGTGAATTGAATGTAAAACTACCACACTTGATCATATATTCGAAGACAAAATATGAGTAGCATGTATCAGTGTGTAAAAGTTTAATTTTGGTGGGATTTCAATATGTTTCTGTTCTGGCAGTGGTAAAGCAGCAATAAAGACTCCTATTCTATCCTGAGTTATTATATGAGGACATGTTATACAAAGGTTCTTCACAGTGGCACTGTGCTGGATCCTGACATTAATTAAATTTCTGAACGGTAATGTACGCGATTTACAATAATAATCCTACTGCATTGAAGATAAGCAATTTTATAAGCTGAGAAGTTTGATTGAAGTAGAAAAGTCTAATTTACTAAAATAAAATATATGAAATAAAACCATAAGTGTAATATAAACCGTTGGTGTAAAAATACATTCACAAACGTTAGGTTAAAACATCGTGAGTTTTTTAAGGATATGCCTTGGTGAATAAAGTATACTTCAATGCCATAATATCGAGCTTGTTACTTAGAAATTATCATTAATTAATTTTTATTGCTTTCATTATTTTATTGAAACTCTATCAGGCTTGCTATAAATCTGGGTGAAGCGCAGGGGTGAACACTTCGGAAATTAAACCAGGAGTTCGTACGCAAAAGTATAATTATAAATATAGCAACAGATTGAATAAAGCGCATATGATAAGCGATTGCGTGCGATCTCTGCGGAGTGCAAACGGAAGGCGTGCGAGCGACAAGCGTCCGTGGTCAGTGCGATAATTCCATTGTGAGACCTCCGATGCTCTGCGCTCACGCAAGCGGGGTTCGCTTGAGGGGCGCGAGATATCTAATATGAAGACAGATTTGTTTGTCCGCTTTTTTGTACAGATATTATATTGATAATTAATATTACTTACAGAGATTACAATATACACAACACAAATATATATAACAATATATATATAAAACACAAGTACATAGCTATGCTACATGGGTTTTTATGAGTTTTGGGTAACATACATACAAATACTTACTAAAATTAATGAATTTATTCAAATTGCACCCATTGCGCTGATTTTCAATAGGTCATCGGTATTTGATTAGAGTGTATCCAATATTAAAATTATTTTATTTAAATTAATGTTTTTGAATTTTCAATGTTTCAACTCTTACTTTCTATTTATGATATGAAATCTTATCGTTACAGTGCTCGGTTTTTGTCTAATATGTAAACCGTTGAGTATAATAAATCCGTTGAATTCTCATGAAGTTTGTTTACTGTTTATGTAAATTAATTAAATTTATAGTCGTGCACTTAAATGCTTTTGTTTGTGCCCCCTTTTCTTGATAAGTTTGTTCTTTGAGTTTATAAATGGAAGGAAATGGCAGGTCTCATCTTCATTATAATAGTATCTCAAGTTTACCCACAAGTAATGTCAACAATATAACAATTATGATAAAAAATCGCCAGCTATTAAAAGCAAGTCTGAATTCTCAATATCATGAGTAATCTACCTCGTTGTTTGTTTATAGGATTGCTCAACTGGACAAGATCTTTTTATGTTATTATTTCAGGTACTCTCTCGTCTAGAGTTGGCATGTTTCTCATACTTTTGTTTGCAGTTTATAGTGTACTTTATTTATTTGCAAAGGATATTTAATTAAATATTTCTTAAGTACTACCAACAACTTCACATTTATTATATGTAGATTATAAGAGCGGATAGATGGCCTATATCCCAACATATAAATAATTTGTTACTGTAATAAATATGAAAAAGTTATCTCAATATCAAATAAGTTTCAGTTTTCATTTCTAGCTGCAGTTTAAAATGTGAGAGAACTTTACGTGATATTTTTCCGCAACAGCTCATTGAAAGGAAAATTATTATAGCACTACCGGTACAAAACGAAATTGTGAAAAAAAATGATATTTCACTTTTTTATATCTTATATCGAGAAAAGAAAGTTTATTTTAGTAAATTTTAGAAAATATATATATTCTGTATTAAAATATTAAAAGTCATGAATGAAATAGAAAACAAAAATATATAATATTAAAAAACCAATACAAATTGTTTATGTATTTATATTATATTTTTGTGAAATAATGTTTTTTGGTTTATAGAAATCATTTTCATAATAATATTCATGAAGCTATCAACGCTCTATAGAAAAAAGACTCCCAAAACAGAAATACATGATAAACATGTTCAAATTATACATTAAGAAATGCTCTTGGGTTTTTTAATATGTAATACTTTGATTAAGGAAATTAGATTTCTATTAACATTTACATATACCAATTACTTTTAAATATCGTTGTGGTGGTCTGTAGGTTGTCGTGGTAGCCTATCATACGTGAGGGCGCGGGTTTGAAACCTGGCAAGTATCAATGTGATCTTTTCCGAATCATATGTACTTTCCAAGAGTATTTAGACACCACTGGTTGGAGGAGGCTACAGCAAGTCTTGGGGTCTAAGTGGCCCCAAAGAAGTGCTACTGCAGAAGACAAGGGGAAACCACTGTACCTGTCTTCGTAAGAAAGTCACCTGTTTGCGGATTACTGATACGTGATGACCACGACGAGTCTCTTGCGACAATGATGATGATTAAAAGTGATAGAAGTGAGAAATATTCGAAGGAAATAAACGAAATTATATTTAAAACACTAACATTGAAAGTTCAGAGAGTCTGAAAGGTTAGTTAAAATGTTGAAACCAAACTTTAGATACTCATTTATTTTGTATTCATCATGAACGTTACCTTGATTTTTATTAAACTTTTTAAAATATTTTATCAATAGGATATTTTTATCGTGTACTTTAACTTATCACTTATCAACACATCGGAATAGTTTCAACAGGTGCTAAAATACCATATTTCTATTCTAAAAGTTTCTATGTTTTTAGGAAATGAATATGGAATCTTTGAAAAAATTAATCTACGCATGTGTCAATATGTCATATAAGTTCCTGAAAACTTTTTGAAATTATAATATAATTTCAATTTTTTTTAATTAATTAATGTTAATTAGTCAATTGCTTAATGGTTTAAAAACATTTTTTTTAATTAAATATCTGAAGCTCGGGTCACCATTCGGAAAATTCTTTTTAATTTTCTCATTGGCCGGTCTACAGAATGAAATAGCTACTACGGTTAATGACATAAAAAAGTTATTGCCCTCAAGGCATATTTAGTTAGAAATAATTTACAATGCTATTATTTGTCACTTTCATAAGTATGTTTATAAATAAGTTTCAATTTATTTATTTTACATATTTCTAGATTCAGACGGCGAATGAAAACATCGTGAGGAAACCTGAACTTATCAAATTGGAAGTTTAAAATCGCCGATCCGCCTTGAGCAAACGTGGTGAATAATAAAACTAAAAAAATTTCGGATTACTACGCGATTTTTTAGTTTCATTTAAATGTCTCGCGAAAATCTAAGATCTCATTATTGTGGTGAATAATACTCAATTCTTCACCATTTAAAAAGGCTTTTGTTAGGTAGTGGGCTCCGATAGGATGATAATGATAGATTCAGTTTCATACAATTGCTATCCACAGTGATTTCCCATTACTTTTGTTTTCTTTGATTATTTTTGATATATTTTGCAATTTTTTTAAATGCATTTTATTATTTATTTTTATTAATGCAATGGTAGAGTTTGTGACTACTTGTGTGTACAAATGGTTGCAATTACTTAGGTCGCTACGTAAGTGCCGCATTTGGGAAACGTGGCCACTGCCATTGACGTTAACCAAAGTTAAGTTTAACGAGCTATAATATAAAAAGCACCATCGTCATTTGTTATAAAAGTACCTCAATCTTGTACATTGCTGTTCTGAAAGTAAACTTATCATATCTGACTGCAAATCATATTAATTCCATTTCTGGTAAGTTTCATATTTATCAACGTTTTATTATAATCAAATTTCAAAATAATTAAATTTAAGAAGATTTCAATCTTATTTTGGGATGATTTGAAGCCCCATTAATTATTAATTAACCTTTGTCTATTATTGAATGGAGTGCTGATTATTTATGACCTCAAGCAGACTTTCGCTTAGGGCATAATTGTTAAAAGGGTTAATTGTATTGTTAATTATAATTCTATCAAATTTGCCATTCTACTGTTAAAAATTTACTAGTAACGTAAAAAGAAAATTTAATACCTTAATACATTAGTATTGTACTTTAACTACAATTACTTACACTATTAACATCGTTGTAACCGTGAAGAAAGTTATCGCTGTATACTGTAGTAAGTATTCCAGAGTCTATCGTTGCGAGACAGATGGAACGATAAAGTGCTTTGCACCTAATATAAAGAAGGGCACTGATAGGACATAATGAGATAAGATAGACGTGTCGCAAATAAAATCACCTGAATTGGAAACCGCACTTGCAAAAAATTAAGCCAAAATTAATCTCCCTCACAGGAGCTATCCGAAGTATAACGAAATGTTTACCGCGAAAAGTAAAATATATCATTTACAATTCCTTAACTAAACCGCATATTGACTGCTTGATAGAAATTTGGGGAAAGGCAGCTAAGTCGAACTTAAATATGATACAAAGATCTCAAAATAAATTAATTCAAATATTATTTAACTACCGTTTTCGGACATCAACACAAAAGATTAACACGGACACAAAAAATATGAATATAAAACAAATATACAAATATTATACATGTATATTAGTACGAAAAATTTTAAACCGGGACATACAC
>DVQP01002577.1:0-12274 GCA_018231745.1 Danaus eresimus
TTATATATATATGTTTTAATAGCTTTCATAAAAAAAAAATGTAGTATCGCAAGAATTGTTATATGAATGAAACGAGAAGGATATTTGTTAAAGAATGGAAAATTACATATTTCTTCTATAAATCCAATTATCACTGATACTTTATTAATAAAATAAATATATTTATAAATAAACTTGTAAATAAGTTTAGGGAACTGTTTCCATTCTAAGTTTAAAATTGTTGTATTAACAGTCGTTGTTCACTTATAAGAAGATTATACTTCTTCATTTTTAGCAATTTCAACGGAATGAGAGCTTTTACAAGTTTAAGAAGTTCGTTTCAATTCAAAACATTTACAAAGAGTAATAACAGTTCTCAGACATGAATAAAAAATGTTATTGTATCGTTATATTGAAGTAATATACGTTTACTTGCAGTTTCAAAACCAAATTATACACATAATAATATCTTTACCGCTGGAATCGTATTTTTTAATATTTTCACGTTAACACTTTCGTAACAATCCATAAAAATATCAAACTTGTATAACCAATGAAAATACTTAACGTAATTACAACCAACATCAGTTGGCACTGCCTTGGTGTGATCAAATATGAAATTTGATGAAGAATCGGAGTTCAAAATTAAATGGGAGATATGTATGGATTGTAACGTTTGGCGGCTTACACGTGCCATTGGATGTGACCCTCGACTGAGACAGAAATATATTGTCAAGTCGATAATTGTTCATTTTAATTCTTTTTTAATTAATTTTATAACTTGTACATTATAATTATATTAACAATATTATTGTGATACATAATCATCGCCTTGCTTTTCACACGGACAGTTATATATTGTGCATTTTAAAAATAAGAATGGTATGTTTTTAATTTTATATCCTTATAAATACATAAATACTATGCGTTCATTTTATATAGTTGTTGTCTTGTATTGAATGTGTAATATTGGAACATGGCTAAACTAATCTATTTGCAGTAGGTCAGACACGCGCGGCAGCACGCGTGCTATCTCCCGAGACCAACTGACATTCACTTCACGTTTTATTTGATGTACTCTATTAGCCATTTACCTCGAAAGCATCAATCGATGTTGGAAGTATAAATTATATTGCTATTTTATATACTGCTTTGAAATAAATTTAAAAGAAAAAAAAAACAAACTAAAAATTTTCAATATGTCATATTCAAGATATTTACAAATGTTGCCGATTGGAAATATGATTTATTTTGCAATTTTAATTTCAGCGAGACAACTTAAAGGTTTCCGCTATTATAAATAAAAAAGTGACATAATTCACGAAAACAATACAGATACTATTAAGATATCAGGATATTTATGAAAATTTTTGAAACTGTGACTATGTATATTGGAATAGAAATGAATTATTTTAACAGGATTGATGGAATATCTTTGAGACGCAAAGAATCTATACTCATTGAAGTTGGCCGTGTATGTACATACATCAAATCAAGCCCATTGCTAAACATAGCGGCTTTGATAAACCACAATATGTCAAAATGTATACATATAAATACCACAATAACTTCCCAAGACTATTGACAAAACTTGTCTATAGAGTACGCGGATATTTGAATGAATATTTCTCGCAGCCGTCTAATATCTATACTTCATTTACATTGAACAGATATAAAATTATAATATGTTTATGACCACAGTTTGAGACGTCAAGACTAAGACCTTCATTTTAGTCAAAATATATAGAGTAGCTTGATAATTTTCATTGATATGGGAAAAAATGTAATAAAACTGTACATTCATAACATTTTTTTTAAATAGAATACCGATTAAGATTTAAAAGAATAAGTTGAGCTTTTAATTCTTTCCTTCTTCTCCATTTTTTTTATAAGTGATTACATGAAAAACAAAAAGTCTGTCATTATCTTTGTAAAACATTTATAACTATGATTAAAGAAATCAAACAAAGAGTGCGATATGAGTTAATTTTAAGTATACGCGTTGATTCAGTTAAGAATTATAATAATTATAATTGTTATAAGTTTATAGTAAAATTTCGGTCGTTTCATGGTACCCCTAAATATCTTCACTGTAAGTGAATAAATTCGTTACAAGTGTCCCAATCGGGTACTAAAATGATTGTAACCCTCGCACGCGCCGGTCACGTGTCTAGTAATCATACAAATTGAGACACGCTCGCTTAACTTGTAGAGGAAAACTATTAAAAACAACATAACTTAAATACTTATTTATAACTAACATTTACTTCAATCTCTGAATTCAATGCCGCGTTAAAAGTAGGTTCTGTGGCAAACTTTGTACAATATTTTTAGAAGATTGCTTTTAGCAAAATGGAGAATCTAAATACATATAGGTATTGCCAAAAGTGTCTTCTTTATAAATAGACTGAGACAGTTTGTTTGTCAGTTTACTTTCTCTGTTTCTATTGTTTGTTCCTATAATTAACTTGGTTTTAACATATGTATTTGGAAAAATCAGACTCAAGTAGAAATACGAAAACTAAGTATTTTGTTTATAGTGTAATGTTTGTATCAAATTTCATTTATGTCGAGAAGGTACAGCTTTTGATGTCGTATTTATGTTTAATACGGAATGTCCAGACAGAGGCAACAAACAGTATAGTAATTTTTTAAAACCATAAAGTCCATGTATAAAATAACATAGGATCATTACTTAATATTTAAATATGTTTTTTGTTGACGGATTTCAACGAGTTGGTTAACGCTTCAAAAGAAAAGCGAAATAAAATAATATTTATGTTAAAACAAATGTTAATCGGGCTTAACGGTTCGTCTGGTATGAATTGCCCTATGAAATAATTTACGTGAATGTTAATGTATTTTCATAGCGGTAGGTATAATTCGTGGTCAGTCCACGGTTGTTTGTGCGTCCGGTGCACGGTCGGCACGTGTCGCACTGTATCTTTGATCGCACGACCGGCTCCTTGTATGACCGTTTACGTAAACATTTTAGATTATCACCTCTTAACTTATTGTTTTTTAATAACTAAATTCATATAAATGTAATGTGTTAATGTTTATTATATGAAATGTAATTGTTGAGGCTATACGGAGAGGGGGGGGGGGAAAGTAAAGATATGCTTATAGTGTTATGTGGTAGTATCTTGATTTCAATATAATATGAATAATTATTTGAGATAACACTACCTATGTTGTATTTCATTGAATGATTTAATGCCCATACTTGTTATATGCTAGATATAATCAACGTCTTTATTTAAGCTCCCATGTTTTATTTTAACTATCCTTCTGAGTTGCTTTGCGCTTATATAAGCAACGCTACCATAAATTAAATCAAATCGTTTGTGTGTGATATTGTCCTCTACACGACCTATATTTTATTCTTACACGATTATTGTTTTCTATTTTTATATAAATCTTTTTTAAGTATCCAGATCATGATACATAGTTAAAGTTTACATAATATTTTATTTAGGTATATAATGTCAATAAATAAATGTTTAGATATTTTAACGAAAATCTGACACATATCGCCTGTATATATAGAAATATAATTTCCAGCGAGGATGTACAATTTCGCGGAACACAGAAAATCACTTTACTGACAAATACAAAAGTGAGATATATATGAGATTAGGTCTCGCTTTTAATACAACGTTAATTAAGGTTTTAATTGAGGGAACGCGAATAACATATTTTCCCGTTTTCATGAGCTCCGTACGGATAACAAAACGTAATCATAATATAAAAATAAAGCATGCCTATGACAACATTAAAATAATAAATCCTTGAAAAATAGATGGCGAGGAAATAATTATTATAAAACTTTAACTTATGGTAAATGAATGAATTAATGAGTACTGTACGTTCCTTTGATAATTCATAAATTTTTTAATATCTTGTATCGGAAATACTTAAAAATAAGATAAATACTCGGATAAAATTACAGGTATGAAAATAATAATTCGATATTCAAATATCATAAATGATAATGATGATAACATATAATAGAAGCGTCATATGAATAATAATAGTTGAAGTAACATTTATATGTAAAATATCAGTATCTAAGCTTATACAAAATCTCGACGTAATTTTGACTTTGTAGGATGTTCCATATTTTGTCCATGTTTTGTCATTTTATGGGAAAGATTTACTTCGAATTTCAGTCTTCTAATTTTGGCAAGTTTTTTTCAACGGAATACGGACTTTTTCTTTATTTAGGGACTTAAGTAGACTATATCTCTAATACATATGAGGGACTAGAGGTATTACTTTAAATATACATATTTTTTGTCTAGTTTCCCTTTAAAACTCGTACATTTCTTTTTTATTTCGAACTTGTAATTCTATGACTTTTTTTCGTACAGTACACCGTCAGTCGTGAAAGCTCTTCTGATTCCGGCGTGGGGAGGCCACATCCGGAATCAGGAAGCTTCACCCTATGTAAACGTCCGACTCCTTTTTGTTATATATGTTTACGTTTGGTTACGTCTATGTATTTCCATCAACGTAACTGAAGTGTAAAGGTGTATAAAGTTACAAATGAATCAACATATTTCTGCTCAAAATGATCATATTGTTTTAACAATAATGTAGTGAAAATTCTGAAAATTACAGAAGCAAAGAAATTTGGCATAAGTCACCTTACAACTACTAAAGAAACGCACTGAACAAATTAAACGCAACAAAATTATAACGGAATAAAAGTAATTTACGGATTGAAAAAACTCCGAATAGCAGTTTTATGTATCAAGAAGTAATAGATAAGTATTTTTTGGTAATTACTTCTGTTAACATTATAAACCAACAGCTATATATCGATTACTATAATGTGGTATACGGTAATGTGTGTTTAGAATGGATATATTCCATTGATCAATCAAGGTTACTTCTCAAATATATGTCTTAAAACCATATTGTATCACCTGACATACAATACATCATACAAACAATTTTATGTAGTCAGAGCGAAGGAAAATCGTGAGCGAGAGACTTGGCAAGTTTTTGTTGTAAGCCACATTAGTAGGTACCTGGTTAATTATATGTAAGATGATAAAATAATAAGCTGTCTTTATTAACAATACACATTAAATTTCATTATATATGAATATATTTCATAATGAAAAATATCAGAGTAAAATAATATAATAATACCATTTAAGGACTCTTCATATTGAGATAGAAAGTTATATGTAAATCATAATTTATATGAATTGCTTTTTGTCTGTATTTCTGTTTTTTATCAGTATTGGTATCGATGTGACGAATTATATATAAACAAACAAACTGTGTTAGTTAGTTTTTATGAAACATCAATGCATCCGTCAGTCTACTTCTAGTAGTGGTTTCGCGCCGATATGTGAGACCCTAAAAAGGGTATGCGAATGTAGTTTGGTTTTTAGTACGAACTGAAAGCGATTTCGCTGCACTCCCTAAGATTTAATCATATAAATAATTGTTCTGATTAAAACTTAAAGTTATATTTAAGACATAGATGAATCAATAAACATTAAATATCTAATGTGTAGTTGCGTGTTTTTATATTAGACGCTGAATCAACTTTCTGCCTGATGGCGTTTTGATTGTTATTTCTGAAATGAACAATACTATTTGTTTACACGTACGGCTCGTATACCTACACGCTGAACCCCTTAGTTTGACACGAATATTATGAAGTCCCGAAGGAACCACAGCGAGCGATAAAAGCGTCATGCATAATGTACGCCAGTCCGAAATCGAAAAATTAAACTCCCGCCATCTGGCGGCGGGGCGGGTAATTACGGAGGGTTGCGTTGTTTTGACATGTACCCAGTTTGCAGGGTTATGATCTTCGCTAATTACGCATCGCATCATCACTGTTAGCTCTCCCGACGGAATCACTTTAAAACCCTTTTAGTTTTTTGTTCCGATTACTAATTGTGTGCATGAATAATAATGAAATGAAAAATATTATGTATTTATTTCATTTACAAAAAAATATCCTTTATCTTGTTTAAGATACCTTCTGTTATGATTATTTAACATTACGCTTTCATGTAAATATTTTTTTATTGAGCATATTTGATTTTATATCTTTTTATTTTGATTAATTAAATAATTTAAAAACGCTTGCAAAAAAAAAATATGACAAGAAAAATGCGATGGTTTGCAACATATCATAATGCTTGCTTTCAATTTCCTTACAATTTGTTTACTAGAACCAACAATTACTTATCTCCACTTGTATGAGTTACTAGATCTTTTATATTTTTGGAACACTTAGTATTGGAGTTCATTTATCAAAGATAATTTGACATCATATTGATTTGTATCATAACTACGATAACGACAACTTTTTAGGTGCGACAAAATGTTAAATATAAAAGTAATGAAATTAACGAGCGGTTGTCTCAGAATAGTTTGATCGAGATGATAGTTATTTATATGAAACAATTCAATGGCGAGGCGGTAATAATGAAAAGTGCACCAACGTTATTGCAATCATTTGAATATACTCTCGCATTCATTACACTGTACGTACAAACTCATGGCTAGTGTGTTAATGTACATTCATCAACGGATTGATTACTTCTTACTTATAAAAAAATATATATTTAAAATTTATGATATATACAATACATAGCTGTTCACAAAATTTGAACCGATAATTGAAACATCAACACAGAGCTGTTTAAGTGACGTGTACTTAATAAAATATTGATGGATATATGACAACCGTCTTGGGCAACGTTCAATTGTTTGTGATACTTGATAGTGGTCCTATCTAATTATTATTTAATTTATTAAAGTCATAGTTTGTGACTATTGTTATTGTGAAAATTATCTTCACTAAGTTTTTTTTACTGAAATATTATTCAACAAGATCAGAAATAATTGTTTGTAAAATATAAAGATGAATCGTTCAAAATATTCGAAAAATTTACAAGCCGACCGAAAATAATGGAGCGAAATGACGTTTACGTAATTGTTGTGAAATTCAATACAGGTAGATTAAGGGTTAATTAGGATTGTGCCAATTGCGTCACCGGCGATCCGTCAACCTTTCCGAATTAGAAGCGTGAAAAGGTAACAGACAACAGAAGTGAATGGACCAATTAAATAATTCAGTTAATCGTGAAGCCGCCGCCGGCGACGTAAACATGCGTGCGAAATACGGGGTGTTCTGAGTTGGGAAGAGAGAGAGAGAGAGACGGGGGAGGAGGAGAGGAGGGTGCAGTGGCAGAGGAGCTGGGGTTGATGGTGGGGAGAGGGCGTGGCCGGTGACGTCACGAGGCAACCGGATCAGTCGGTTATCACCCGGCGCGAGGAACGGTCGCGGCGACGCGTCGCCTTTTCACCCCCGAAGTACGATAAAGTCGCCAAAATTTTCGACAGGCAGTATCACTCACCCTCCAAGGTGTTGAAGTTGGAGGACGACCCTTGGGGGTCATGTGCCATGTACTCGCCGGACAAGATGAAGTCTGGCGGGGCACTCATGGCACCCCCCGGCTGTTTCCCGGGTCGGTACAGCCCCACGTACCGCAGTTCAGATCCACGGCGCTGCGTGCCGAATCCTTCCGTGAGTATCTTGCTGTTACGTTACTATAATAACATTCATACCAAAAAAAAAACATCCCGCCATTACCATTCCTTCATCAATCTACGCTTTGAAAGCACTCCGTCACACATATCACACACACTAATGATAAACAAAGTTTTTTTTCAGCATAATATCTGTATGCTAAGCGTTTATATATTATGTATTGCTAGCTTGCGATCGCGACTTCACATGGAGCTCCATTAACGATGTGTCTGTCTCAGCGAATTTCTCCTAAATACCAAGCTCTCGGTGTCAACCGACCGTCTGAAAGACCTGTAGTGAACAAATAACGGATAGGTCATAATAAGTCAGGACTAATTAAAGTATTCAAGAGGAAAATAAATATGTTTATAAAAGCATTTAAACAGTTTTTACTATCACGGTCACTGCTTAGACTGACTAGAAGAATGAGCCGGCGGCGGATGAGCTCTACCGTTCTTAACGAGAATCTCCCGTCTTACAATATAACTGTAAAACAGTGTCTTTCATAACGGAATCTTTCTTGTTTCTATTACTAACAATAAACAAAACTTAACACACAAACATAACGAAAATAGAAAATCTTACTTAATCAAAAGGATCTTTTACCTAATGTCTTTATATCATTTATATTGGCATTATAAGTAAATTATATTGGCATTATTAGTTTTATTCCGGTTGTTTGTATGGTTTACAACCAAGTCTACAATTACTTTGATTACGCGCTATCTACGTAGCCGGCGGCTACGATTCGTAGCGGCGTAGTAATGTAGCAGTTCTACGGACGACTTTTATTTGTAATTCACATAAAAGTATATAATTTAAGTCATTAGGCAGAAATATAAGAAGCTTTTAATAGTAAAAAAATTCTTACAGCAAACAGTAAAAGAAAACGATTTATAAACATAAACATTACTAGTTTTTTTAAAACAAAAACTAAATGCTATAAACGAAAATAACTACTTTACTAATAACAATTAATGTTTAATTCCAGATTTCTTTAATTGTATAAGATAAATAAATCAATCAATAATAAAAAATGGTTATTAATATATACATGAGTCATCGAGAGCTTGGTAATTATTATTTTTTACAGCTTTTGTTACAGAAGCCGTCACTGCGTGATTACAGCCTTATAAGAAAAAACCGTTTACTGAAAAGAAGAAAATGTTGTACGGGACTAACAATATTCATTAGTGATTTGGTTATCTTTAAGTTGTCTCTTTATATCCTTGACTCTAGTAACATTTGTTGGCAACCGAATTTATCTTATAAGATGTGAGAGTCATCTTCATACATTATTACATTATTTTAAGTAATAGAGTATAGTTTGATATGATATCAAAGTAAACTTACTTAAAAGTTTTCAACTCAAATATCTCTTTAGACGTCGTACAACTTTGATGCATACTCTGATTTAAAATTTACTAAGGAATAAATACATGCACATATTTTCCTTAATAATTTACTTTTATAAGCTTTTCCGTTGTTGCATAAATTATAATAGTGGTCTCTATGTAAAACTTAATACTTCCATTCTCAAAGAAATTCTTGATAATAAATTATTTTAAGTAAATTATCATGGTCCTTGCTAACAAAGATTTAAAAGTACCATATTTAAATAATTTAATGTTTTTAATTTGTGAAGAAATTAAATACTAAGTAAAAATTATATAAAAAATGAATTTATTTTTTATAGACACAAAATTTATTTTATTCTGATTAATAACAGGTGTCTCTTGATATGAAAATAACTAAATCGAAAAAGTAAAGGTGAGATCAAAGGTGATATTTCGTCTTAATGTTTCTTACTTTGTAAAAAGCTAAATTGTTTTCACGTAATATAAAGAGATTAATCTCTCTCATTATAAGTTATATCACTTTCGATATATTTGTACCTATATCACGCATTATTTATTTTTATATATAGTATAAAATTACAGACTTTACGTTCGTTGCGGGTTATTTCATTCTAAAAATTTTACCCAAATAACTTATTATTCTATATCCGTCAGTGGAAGAAATAATCTACGGGATGAATGATTCTTTCATGTATAATACATTAAAATAACTCGCTTCTACTTTCAACTCGTCTATTTTGATGGTAACAAACATGACGGATACATATTTACTTTTAGGATTTTATTTTATTCACCGCTTATATAATAATAATATTTAATAAATATATTTATAAACGCAGATACATTTTCTAAAGTTCCCAGCTTTTCATATTCGTTAATTCAGAAAAATTTGGTTCTTTCATAATCGGTGCATTCGTTTCAGAGATAAGCCATAACAAAAAAGAAGACAAAAAAAAACATAATACGTTGACTAAATTTACTAAAAAATAAATCCATATTTCCTGAATATCATTAAATATTCATTTATTTTAATTAGTTATATATATATATAATTTTTAAAATCTCACACATACATACATACATACACACAATAATAACGGCGTATAGACTATTAGGTGTAGGTGATTCAATACACACGCATGCATAATAATGCACACATACACATGTGTATTTTTATTTATAAACGATTACCTGACGAATACAAACAGACAATATAATGTAATGTATATTTTTAAATATAAAACATATGTAGGTACATATCATTCCGCGTACGATGAGTCTAAAACGTTTGATGATTTTTAATCATTAATAAATCCACTTTATCGGTGTCGCGTGGCTGTTGTTACGTTTTTTAATACCTCATTATACATTACAAAGGTCTTTCTTTGTTTATGACGACTCGTTTATTGAGTCGTTGTCTTATTAGTGCATAAAAACGTTTTTAATGGCATCGTTATTTATATAGCAGCTTTATTGTATTGTTCATTCATATTTTTCATGACACAATATAATTAAAATATATATCTTTATAATAATTAATTTCTCGCTTAAAATGGAACACGATAGTATCTAAATTTCTCTGGTTTTCAGACGTAGTTACCTTCGGTTTGTACGGAGCGGCAGGAATTTTATTAAAAGGATTTTCTGTAATCGCGAGACGTTTCTGGACGTGAAACGTCTCTTTTAAGGAAATAATATTTTCATTGTAATATGAATTCAAGTATTTTATATTGAATTAAGCAGCTAGATGGAGTTTATAGTGATATTTTGTGAAAATGTTACGATGTTTACGTTATTTTTCTATTTAAGTTTTTTACGAATGTTCACGTCGATGAAGTTGTTATTATAATGCAGACACATGATAACGCAAAAGATATTTTTACGGTAAAATAAAATGTAATAATCGTCGGTCGTTATGTTTTAAAGTGGAATTTTCGTATAAATAATAGAATTTTATTATGGGGTGTGCATTTTATTCTGTTAACATTTTTTACTTATTGATGTAATGATGTTTACCATCGTCAATAATAATTGAATTCGAGGCTAGTGAACAAACATTCGTAACAAAAAATAACATTGTAATATATGCCTTGGTAGTGTTCACGATCATTACTTACAGTCGTTTTAACACAAAACAATTCAATAGAGGTGAAGTCGATTACTCCCAAGTCAATAAACTCTGGTAGACCTATGAAATTATTTAAGTAAAAAGCAACTGGATCGGTCATAGTAAACGATACTTAACAGCCCATTGGCGTGACCGAACTAATATGTATGTATGTATGTACTGTGAACGCGGAGCGAAGGCCGCACTCACATTCCCATATCGATACATAAAAGTAATACATATACCTACAGTCGATCTGAAATATATACATTACATATTGATTGGTATTTAATTTATATTTCATTGAAGAATGTGAATAATATATATTCAGAGTTTCCTTAATACACTATTTAAAATCACATAAGTTAATTATCATTGTAAGCCAAAGTTAAGCGGGAATTAACACGTGAGCGAACCGTCTGTTAAACAAATGAAACAACACGTCTACTTACTATACCTAACAAACTGTACGGGTCTATATAACAAATCACTCATGTAGGCTCAGGGTTTTATTGCATTTCAGTTCTACGTAGGTTATAACTTTCTCGTTTTCGCAAACGGCATAATTTGTTAGGTGGAGTGAGACAGGTAGAGTCTGACATTGCTATCTTATTTTATTCATGGAGGCGAGAAACGTAGCGTGCGACGAGACAGGCTTATGTTAGCCGCTTTGCGAAAGGCAAGGACGGGCGATGCCTCTCATGACCGGCTGCAAACAAAACAACGATGAGGGTGAGCGGCCACGGACGATTGTTATTCGACTTATATAGTAACGTCTACGTTCATAAAAGGAGGAATGACAATAGTAATAAAATAATATACAAAAATGCATCCATTGGAAGGTCTTTTGTTGCTGTTTATTTTGATACGTCTTTTAAGTCGACACCTGAAATCGTATCTCTGATTAAAAGACTGGATTATCGTCACATTTTTTAAAAGGATTTCATGAAACTGTTAGCTTATAATTAGTTTTTAAAATTTAGAACATTACTTTGGTTATTAGTTTTTAGAGCTGTTAAATGCTTTTTTATAAACAATAGTTACCAAATGTTCTTTAATAAGAGTGCATAATTAATAAATTTCTTCTATTAGTAAGAGAGACTCGCGCAAATATTAAAGTAGTAGGTACTTATGGATAACTTTTTTATAAAATATATTTATTAAATCTGTATATAAAAAAATATAGTCCTGAAAATTACTCAAAAGTGAAAACTTTTTTCATTAATAATGCTCGGACACGTTTAACATTTTATATAATATATA
>DVQP01002578.1:0-12270 GCA_018231745.1 Danaus eresimus
ATTTCTTCAAAGAAAAGAACAAATAATTTTCTCAATCTAAAGCATTCCTTTTAAGTTTATTAATGTGGGACATTTCAAAAAACATTTCTAATTTATGAAATCTATCTGATCATAAAACCACATGTACGGACAGCGTTCATCTTTAACTGAATTTAATACAAATACTTTCTTATAAAAATATAATATTCTAAGTCCTAACAATAACATAACATACGTGTAATGTATTTGCAGCTTTATTTAGGTGTGTTTGGGGTAAACAACCCCTCAGTGTGCGGATTCCTCCCTCTTTTTATCACCTATTTCCGTCATATCGGATATTATTTTACAGCGCATGTTGCATCCCATTTTTCAACTAAATAGCAACTTGCGAGATTGGATGAAGCAGCTATTTTTCAAGTGTAAATTTTGCATACGTTTTAGTTTCTGGTGGATTTCATTTTGTTGATGGTGTCAGCGGTTCTCACTCTACTTCAATTTGAACGCATCATGTGAAACTAAGCTCGAGATTAATTCATTATTGGGAGCCGTTATACATTAACAAAACAGTAGGTACTAAGAACATTCACTACTGTTATATCTCCGGCCTCTAGGTACTAATGCATCTAACTATTATCTATTATTTTAATTCATTTCGTACATATCCTGAGGTTTTCTCGAACGTATCTCGATCGCGTCGTTTGTTAAATGAGCCCTCCCACGCGGGTCGCGGGTTCACAGCGACACGGTTTGGGCGTTGAGATGTCACGGCCGACACGACGCCGGATAAATTGGATACAGCATCAGATAAAAGCATATAACAATCATATGTCAAATATAAAATACACATTGGGGCGTTAATAATATTATATATATATATAACGTTCTAAGTGAATCCTCGTTATTTTCCTACACTATTTGAATATATTTCATAACAATATTATTTGTCGTAATAATTTGATTTAGTCGGTAACATTTATAGTTTTGTAAATGATTTCGTTTATTTATTATCATTCTATTGTAGCTTAGTTTTGGACTAACACGTCGGATTTATCTCATAACATTTCTATTTACTGAATAAAGTTTATGAAACCTAGTTCATCTCTTCTTTTCCTCTCTCCTACTATTGCTTCGCACTTCTTCTCTCTCCTTTTTTTCATAATGTTCAGTTCCGAACCTCATCATGTCCATCTCAAAGCTTTAACTAATTGACGTTCGCTTTAATTGCGCGATAGATTTAAATTATGAGACTGATTATATTAAAAAATATATTGAAACCATGAAGAACATAAAGTTAATTACAACTTTTCAAAATTCTATTTAAAATAATTACAAATTCATTATTAAGTGCGACAAAAGAACTAAAATTTTTTAGCCTCTAATTAACAAAGTTCTTTCCGCTGTTACTCATAAATAAAATATTAATGAACCCAGCTCATTACCAGTTAGATGATCAGTTAATTACATTTTATATAAAAAAATCAAAATAACATTACGCGCTTAGTTCGTTATTGCACTAAAGACAAATCGCCGCTACAGATGTCGCCCGCTCACTGCTGTGAACTCTCATTGACGACACCCTCTATTGCTGTTCCACAAACATTATATCTTGTATAATATAATGACGTTCAAAATATATTAATATTATGATACGGTCTGTTTTAAACACTGTCATAATCATAGGAACAGTTTTTCTCATTTTTGTTTTATATAACTTAAATTTATTTAGTATCTAAACAGTGCTTTGTAACTCGAGTTCCATAGCGTAGAAAAAACTTCCCCAGACATATGAAAGTTGGCGCTAACTCGGCGATGCGACGTCAGGTGCACTTTATGGTCACGATTCTGTCTTTTTTCATACCTTATGAATATTGCATCTTGCATACGAAACTACGAAAAATCTGCGAACGAACGAACCGAAGAATTTTTATGTATATTATTTAAATACAACTGCTACTATGATTGTACTTCTTAAATACAGTTTCGAAGAAACGGACCAGAACCTCTCGGCGCGGTTTGTATAAGCTATTTAAGATATACATCAACCCAAACTGTTGGTTCTTACTCTAAATGACGTCACACTTTGCGTTTATTTGAATGTTAAATTTAGTGAAATGGAACAACATTATAACCGTCGTTAAGCTAAATGTTTTCAGACCATCACTAAAATATATTCTTTGATATTATGTTTTATTTGTTTTTTCTACAATACAGAAAGATCTTATAGTACCCTATTACATTCATAGCTATTTATATTATCCGTTTGTGTCATCAAAACCATTCTGTGATTTTCACGGATGTTTTAGTCAATATAAATAATGATACGTCGTATTCGTAAACGAGTTGTTGATTAATTTCTAAATATAGTTAAACAAGAAACGTGACGAAGACGGAACAAACTCTTAAAGCCCATTCATCAAAGTCATTTTTCTTATATAACATATCCACATCGCGTATCCTGTATAATGTTTCTCGGAAACCCGTAAAGTTTTTTCACCCAACACGTGTTCTAAACTTTCATCATTTCGCTTTGATTGGAGAACAAAAAATATAATAAAGATTCAAGCCCAATAAACAGCTAATATCGAATATAACTTTTACTATACCTCTGTCTCTGTACGAAAGGAGATTCGTTTATTGTATCTTTATTTTGAAGAATTGATAACATTTAAATTGAATATTAATAAGGAAACGTACAAAGTGTAATTTGCTATTCTTCATCTTTTTATCTCTCCCCATCCGTCTGCTAAGTAAGGCTGTCGTTTTCCTCCCATTTTCTAACCGACAGAGTAGATACCGAGAGCCAAGGTTCATGTTTATTGTCCACAGAGCCTGTGCTAACTTTAGAAATGTTTAAAATCAAATAATAAATATGACCCATTTCTTGTTTGTAAATTGTTACCTTTTAATATCTTTCTAACAAAACTTTTTCCTATTAGAAATGACATTAAGAAACGGAACCGCAAGTAAAATAAATTCAAAATGTTAACTGTGGTGTCGAAGCGAATAGTAATTACGAGAATGTGATATGGGTTGGAGGCTGTGCAGTGTACACGTCGCTCTGTCTGGGAAGTTATTCTTTGTATTATAGACAAATGTCCCGACGCCATGTTATCCTACCAAATTGTAATCAATATTTAAATGCAGTTTTTTTAAACTACTATTTCTTTCAATAAACCTAACCATAAGATATTATTCGTTATGACGCGACGAGCATCACTCTAATCTAGTAAGAATTGTATAAATCCCATATAAATAAGAATTAATCTGTTGGGCTATTGACCTTGTTAGAATTTATCTTTAAAGTAAAATCTGTTATTTCAAATAGTATACAAATAATAACACAGACGTCAACAAAAAATATTTTATTATTTACTTATAGGAATTTCGAAAACTGGCAGTGGAAGTGTCCCATGACAAGATATCATTGAGTTATTGTCAAAGGACACATGTTTTATATAAAGGATTTTATTGATAAACTTGTCTTTGACTTAATTTATGATGAAACTCGAAGTATAAATAATGAAATTGAATTTTTAGCTTCGTTAGCTTTTGGGCTACAAACCTACAAATAATAAATAATGTATCCTCTAAATAAAGTAATGATTACTAAGATAATCCTGCTTCGAAAATTTAGAAGAAAAAAAATGGCGAAACAGATATAAACTATCTAGAAACACAAAATGCGGCTCGAAAACACAAGCTTGAAACGATTTCTATATTTGGAATGAAAATCAGGAGAGCCTCATTGTGGCTCATTGTAAGGACTGTTGTTTACTTACCTTAACTTTGTATTCCAGTCATATTTTAATCAAAGTGCTTTGTTGTGACACCACAAAGGTTGAAGAGATTTACAGAGCATTGTTTAGATATAAGATGACAATATTATAGTGTTAATAATATCAGAGCTATTTACGATTGTCTGATGTCTCTAGAGTATCGAGAAAACCCGAACTGAGACGTCTCGGCCGCCGCTAACAAACGCTCATAAACAGTACACGTTACGCTGCGCAGTCTTTATGTGGACATCCATTACTTCCAGATTATACTTTATATCTGTCACAATATTTAAACCTTTCACTTTCATTATCGCCCGGTGTCATACCTCTCGTTAGTTGCCAACATTGATTTAAAACACTTATTGATTTATTCATAAGATTCATTTAAAGCGTAGAAAATTCAAAATTAATTAAAATAAAAACAAAATATTGTTGTCCGGTTAGCTTTTTCCATTAGAGGGTGTGCAAGTATTAAACTATTAAATATTTGTGTCTACGTAGAAAACTCATAAAACAATAAGAATTCAATAATCTTGTAAGTATGGTCAATCTGAACATAAAGCCAATTTTATAACGTTAGTTTAGTTTCTTCAATAAGTTTATTTAGTACTGAGATATATTTGGCAATATTTTAAAATAGATTTTCATTGTAAATGTATTCATATATTTTTTTTAAATATCAAATATTATATGTATGTATATATTGAAACGTTTTTATACCAATATTACTTCGAATAATTGGGAGTTTGGATGAAAACAATACAATAGACAAACCGATAAAAAATGTATGGCCTTATTGTTTGATGTAGCGAAATGACAATAACGTCTGAGTCTGACGGAAGATAACAATATTATTTTATAAATTATAACCTCAGAAGTAAATTGAGCTTTGTGACATCATTTACGATAGTATAAAAGAAAATAAAAAAATAGGAATATGTTTATTAGGAACGGTTCCTCTTGTGGAATTAAATATTAAGAGAGTGACTTTAATGTGAGGTTTAATAGTTATCAATAACGAAGATATTTATATTTGGTTGTGTCATAGATGGAACCAGCATTTATATAAAAAATGTATACAGACGGAAGTGTAAACATGAATTTGTTTAACAATTAACGAGCTACAGGACTGGCTGAGTGTTGTGTTCGGACTTACAGTGTTGTACATTCAACACCAAATTGTATTCGTTGTAGGTTATCTGTTAAATATATTAAAAGTAAAAGTTTTCACAAGTGTCTATTGAAAAATTGAAGACACAAATGTATAATAAAGTTTTGAGTTTCCTTCCAAAGAAAGCAAGGGTTTCCTTCAGTAATAGTTATTGTAAATGTAAACTTGTGAAAGCCGTCGCTTTATCAGGCCGTGTGCCGTTGATCTAACAAGCGGAACTCAGGAGAGCTATCAACCCAGTTTTATATGAAGAGTTCTGTAGTGTGGTCTTTTAATGTCTTAACTTTGTACATGAGTTTTTCTTGTTTACCTGAACATGTATCCGTCGTTATGGGTAAAGTTGCCTTATTTCTGTAACTTTGTGTCTTTATTACATATATTGTACACTTTCAAAACGTAGCCACACCTCTTCTGACTTCATATTGTTCAGAGTTACATAGGTTTAATAATAAACAGAGTTACCTTACTATTATTTTTCATAATCCAAACAAAATACTGAACATTGTCCGTTACTATTTTATTATACTTGCTTTAATACAGCTTCAAATCGAACGTTTAATTTAAACTATGTGGTTGACAAAATAATTCATTTCAGTTACTATAGATGATTAAATAAATGAAAGCGAATTTTAAATAAATTGCCATAACCGCCTGGTAATGAAATTTATTTAAATATTCATATTGACAGTAAATTAAAAAGGCGGGTTGGTGTACTAGCGACCTTGCACTTAAAATGGTTTCTGATTCATTTAAACTACTATGTGGCTACCAACTGTCTAGCGTATCGTGTGTTTTTTTGATTATTTTGTATCATTTTAATTAAGTGCATAATATTCATAATATTATTACAAGGTTATTGAAAGTATGCGGATTATTGAAACATATTGATGTGAGACTTCGTCAGTTCTGATGTCTTCACTGGGATCCTCTCAGCTCACAAGAGTTTCACTTAACTCAGCGCCGAGTAGAATAACTTTTCCGCTACATTACCTTAAATAGCGTTCTTTGACGAGAGCATCTTAACCCTACCCCACTTTACCCGCTACTAAAAATCCGGAAAAATCCGGCTCTGTCCGGTCTCGACCTCTCGGAACTAGTTATTTCCTGATTTAGATTACGAATCTTGCATCCTTCTTACTCTTCACATTGTTCCGTAGCTAGAGCGAGATGGAGTTCTATTATTTCATGATAAGTTCTGATACGTCGTGGTCTCCCATCAACACTTGAGTCTGATTAAATGAGGGTCCGAGTCGTTAAGGCCCCGCGGAAATTTGTTTCGGTCAGCCTCCTCCCGATTTCCAAGTAAACAGTCGATACCCGGGAGGTCGCCTGGGTCGAGTTTGTTTTTGGAGCGTCATATGGTCTATCATCAATGTCCTTTTTTCATACCTATATCTACGTTAAAACGATGTCGACTTTCAAATTTATAGCAATAATCGTTTCGTTAACAGTTACTCGTTCCAGTTTACACTATCAGTTTAAAAGTGATCTTAAGTTTCAAACCGATACCCACATAGGGTATTAAAATTTTATTACATATATAATCTTTACTCGGCGTTTATCAAACTCACATTTTATGGAGTTAATAAACATAAATGAGTTTAATCGCCTCTTCGTGTGACCGAGACAATCGGCTTTTATTGTTCGGATAACAGAAACATTAAATTATCTTAAATATTAGGAACACCTAGAGATGCTGGGACGACAAATATTAGATGCAAGTATTAATAAATTGTATAAACAGTGACTAAACAGCCTTTGATAATTATCCAACGACGTATTTAACATAAATTACGAATGTGTTATAAATAACAGCAAGTCCCTGTAGCTTCATAAATATGTCTCTGTTCGTAAGCCTGTCTGTTTGTCTGCTTCAAATATTTGCATATTTTAACGACTCATATTGTTTATTACACGAATGCATTGTTTCCGTAAAATAACATCTTATTTACAAATAAATCTCCTCTTAATGGTCGTGGTGTTGAATAAAACATCTCTCAAATTATTTTTAAGCGAGACAATCTGTGTTTTATTGAATCATATTATCTTATGAAACTGTTCGACTCTGAAATATTTGAGTTCGTTACAAGAATGTAACGAGAGATCCTTGTAACAGTCAACAGCGAGGAACAGAGAGAGTCATACATCGGACTAACAATATAAGTTGTTATTATATCTTCTCATAATATTTTTTTATACCAATTTGTTTTCCATACGACTCAGTATAACAATTACAATCAAAGTTTGTTTTGTTTGCTGAAACAACATGTACACTTCGTGTAATTTTTATAATATCCTAACTATTCGTCTATTTTATAACAGCTATTTGACCTAACGACACCCAGCGAATGAATCTGATCCCAATAAAGACTTCGTTTTTGTTACCTCTTGTTTGCTAGAAACAAAAACACGCTCTCGTGGGATTTATATTGAATATAAAAATGTCTATGTTATTAATTATAAAACTTGCTTTGTTTTATTGAACCAGTTTAAATGAATAAATAAGTCGAAAATTGTTATATTGTACTTCCACTGTAATTGTCATAATTAGTGTTTAAAATACTGGCAACGTGATGGTGTGATACAGAAATATATTTTCAGATAACATTTGTGAGTACAAACCGATCGTATGTTTCAAATAAAACCCTTAATTTCCAGCCATTGATGTTGGTCGTTTACCTCCGCCGACACAATTGCGCTAGAATTTTTGCATATGCATGAAAACGTGTGGCTTTGTCGAAACAAATGTTTGAATATATAGGGTGTTCAAAATTTAAATTTTTGTTTCATAGCTACAATGAAAAATTCTACTTTCGTAATAAATTTTCAACACTTTAGTTTTGATAATAAAATAAAAAATATTTTATCATAACATTAGATACCATTACGGTTTACTTTGTCATCATTTACTGTAATAATAAACTGTGGCTTTGTGTTATTATTACGGACGTTGTAATTACGGCCGGCTTCGACAATAAATTTTTCGGATATAATACTTGTTTGATTTTAATTCGAACCCATTTGGGGATGTTTGATTGTAATATAAAAGCTTTATTTGAATTTATGTGCCTTCGGGAATTGAATTTTATCGAAAGTGATTTATCATTAAAAGATTGTGGCCGCTAAATCATTCAAAAGCCGGACCAATATTATAAAACCATTACAGACGACTTCAACGTTATTAACATCTTTCGTATTATTATACCTTTTAATAATCTCCCAGACTCTTTAATCAGTCCACTTAGTGTTGTTAAACTGTGCAAAGACACATTATTTTCTAATGTACATACGTTGAAAATATCAGAATATTAAAATAAGCGATGCGAATAAATTGCTTTCCAGGAATATCAAAGATGTAATCTTCCATAGAATAATCTTAAAATTTTAGTAGAGCTGGATTACGAGAGTGCTACAGATTCTTGGCATCTTGTACCTCCTGGCAGTGTGTTTAAAGCGAATGTAAACTTATTATTTTGTATTGAACATATGATATGTCTCGGAAGAACAGAGCGATCCCTGCAAAATCCTATCTGTGGTTAGGAATACATAAGATCTCTCTGTCCCGCGGGAGCTGGGCTGATTCGATCTTTCAAATTGCTCCTTCTCTTGCATGGCGATTTATGGCGCGGAAGGGACGCCATTTGCCTTCTAAATTATTAGCCCCATTGAGTATTAGGTAATTAATTAAATAGTAAACTATGTATGACCCTACATGAACTAAATAAAGTAGGATTTGAAATCATATGGTTGGCAGCTCACTATATTACAGAACGTCATATTGTATGTCCAGAGTCGATGTTCCTCCTATACTATTAATTTTATAATTACTTGTACAAAATTGTTAGCATTAAAAGTTTATTTAACAAAGAAAAAATATATACAAACACAAGCTACTCGAGTAAATAAAAATTAAAATAACAAGATAAATATAGTTATAGTCACGGAATAAGAAAATCAAGCTTTCTTAGCTTAGGTTTTTAAAGTTTGCGGCAAAATTATTTAGTAACAAATTGTCGACGTTGTAGCTGATATAGGTATCTGTATTATAAATAGAAAATTCACAATGGCTTTCTAAGTTAAATAAACGTTTTATATATTTAATGGATTCTTAGTTAACATAAAAACGAACACAGCTAAATTATTGCATTGAGGTATGTATCTTCCGAACAATCCGATTTTTCTGGTTAACATTAATACAGCGATATTTCCAATAGCTCATATATTTAATATACTCATCATTTCACCAGCATGTCTGTATGTCGGGTTGGGTGGTGTGGAGGCTGTATGGGGACTAGGTAATATTTTCGTAACGAACCCCTTGCAATCACAACTCGCGAGGGACTAAACGATAGAAATAAAAAATACATATCCCTAATAGAATATTCAGAGATTTCTGGATATATTTGCAAAAACGAGTGACTTAATGTTGTCATATACAATCAACATTATTATTATTATTATTAATAAGCAGTCATAACTGTAATAAGATTTATCGGCGTGTATGTGTTTGCACTACGTCTATATTGTCGAACGGATTATAAAGGAGCTATAATGAATTGTGGCAGTAAGGTTAAGAATTACAACTTCGAGTGCGAATATCCTTATAAACTAAAATATAATAATACTTAAAATTAATCATAGTAACTTAGCATTATTATTACGAAGAAATGCAAAGTGTATATGTATGATAAAAATCTCTTCTAATTAGAGTTTATAACATTTAAAATATAATTTAATTCTGCCGATAAACTAAGCGCGAGTGTTGTAACGATGAATCCAATGAGATTGGGACAGTTTAATTCTAATCTAAAAGATGGCCCGAGGCGTCCGTTTTCACGGACAATAAGTCCCGGAAAGGTCTATTTTATGGTGTTGTTCGGTGTCCCACAAAATTAACATGTTTTTGTTAAATTTTATGAACGGGCAATCCATTTGATGATACATATTTTATTCGTTATGGTCTTTGCTATTATTTTTACAATGTAATGAAACGGACATGACAGTTTTATTTTAGGAGCTGTCTATATATTTGTGTATCTGACAGAAATATTGTTTTTCAAATAAATAGTCCATGTATTTGCTGTGTTCACGACTCAGCGGTTCAGCTACATATGGCTTTTGGCATAACGACAAGGCCATAGGCGTAGCCGCGGGAAAAGCTTCTGCTTTATACATCTGTCCCAACACGTTAGGTCCAAATAATGCCAGTCTATTGTAATTTTAAAATTTAGGATTTTACCATTAATTCACTTTTTCTTTCTTTTAGGTTTAAATTGTTTAAACTTCAATTTTAGAAAGAATAACGTGTCTCAGAAATATTTTTATTTATATTGTAAACATTTCCACTCGAAGGTATAATTTCACAAATTCTATGAACAATTCTTAGTGTAATGAAGGTCGTAAATTCGCTTATCTGTTCTGACTCCTTATTTAATGTAGGAGGAGCTGCGGTGATGTTGGTGAAGATAACGGACATATTTAGAATAATACAGAGTTGCTATATTTAAGGTTATTATAATACACAGACTTAATACTAAAGTTCTTTGTAAAACATTTTTGTTAGCTTTTAATTGGCTTAGACATAATCCAAAAATATTTTATTTAAATCACTTGCATAAGGAGTTCATACAATAACGACACTTTTTATATAGAAACGAACGCTAAATTAAAGTATACATTAAATAAAATGCTCATTTTATTGATTATCAGAGTTCGTACTGTTTTTTGTACTTGGACCACACGGCTTGTTATAGTAAGTCATGACATCAGTTAGTTAACAATGCATTCCCATCTTAATATAATGTGTTTGTTTAAATTGTATCTCGGTCGGTCGAAGGTAGGAGATTTAATATTCAGTTGCAAGTTTCCACACCAACATACGAACGTCTACTTAAAATAAGAACAACGCTAGTTGTTTATATAAATATTACATTGTATTAAGAGTAAATATACTATATTGAGATTTCACTTCAAGCTTTTAACAAATTACGGGTCTTTATATTCATAAAAGTAATAAGTAATTAAGTAAAAATAGGTCATATTGGAGTAAATAATTCTTATACACCTTTAGAGATGACTTCTTTTAATATTATAGTTGCGAGCACTGGTATATAGAACCTACTAACTGGCAATGATGTGACTTTATTGTAATATAGTTTAGATATCAGAATAATATGACGCAAATTGTTATTTATTCCTAAATTCCGTATAATTATTACAGTGTAGTTTGTTCCTTTTTATATGAAGTTACATATCACTGTTCATTACCCAAAATTTTTTTAAGGAAACATTATTATTTTCTCTCCTTGTTTAACTTAATGACTAAATAATAGGGTATTGTACTACAGTAAGTTATTGAAGCTTCTATCAAACTAGCAGATTGTTTTTACGACTTAAATAATTCATTTTTGTTATATCAAAGTATGTAACCCTAGCATAGGATTATAATTTGTAAGTTAAATGGTTGGGTAACTCCTGTACTTGAGATCACCTGTCGATAACACCAAAAAGTATTACATGAATTGTTACATATTTGACCTCAAACATTGTTATTTTAATATATACGGCAAGAAATTAATCAGGAGCGAGCCGCGGTATTGGCTTGTGTGTTTGTAATTCCAGGCGAAGGTTGATTTATTTGTAGGACTATTGTAGATAACGTTCTCGACAAAATATTGTGGGAACTAAATAATATTCGACAATTGGCAATATTTCAATTAATGCGTTTTAAATTTATGCGTCGAAATGTCATTTTGCTGTTACCTTGAACCAAATTATTGTTTGCTTAACTTCTTAGAATTATAAATGTTTTATGTGAATAGTTCTATCATGATGAGCTCACAAAAAAATAAAAATAAATTTTAATAACAGATAACATTTGAAGTTCGATTAGATTTTCCAAGTTTTTGTGGAGACCGTGTATAAACTGATCCTCGCACAAAAGACGCAGAGCTAATTAGATTTTGTTTAGTATTCATAGTTTAAAGTTTAGATCTCTATGACTTTTCCAAGTTTTAAGTGAGATCACGAGCGCCGAGGATGTATCGCGCAATGAATAAGGCATAAGGCAATTACTTCGACACACCTCCCCAGACGTTTGTCTAAACACGTTTGAACTCAAACAGTGGAGTAGCATTGGTCATTAAGACAGACAGGAAATCTTCTTCTTAATCATTGTTATCGATGTCAGTAGCCATGTAATACTATGATTTAATGTTCATTAATATTTAATGAAGGTATTTAAAATAAGTTAAGTGTTTTTTATTCTTTTCTAGCAAACAAACCAATATTTGAATGCAGGAAAGGAAAAAACAGACATATTTTGCTTCATTCAAAATCCACGTA
>DVQP01002579.1:0-12269 GCA_018231745.1 Danaus eresimus
ATAGTTTAGTTTGTTTAGTCAGTAAAATGTTCTTTTTACTCATCATACTGATCAGTAAACTATCGGCTCAAATTTTGTATTCTGGCAGGGTTCTCAGTAAATGTGTCCTTTGCTACTATGCATAAGACATTAAAACTGAAGTCTCTTAGCGAGGGAGCCCCCGTCTATGTTGTCTAGTAACTTCCTTTTAAGCGACGGTTTCTCTACTTCAATTTTAGTAACGTTTGAAGGCATCGGCAATTTAGGTCCAAGCGATGGAGCTGGTTTGTTGCTGTAAAATATAGAATATAATTAATGGTAACCATTTGCTTACTTGTTTTTCTGAAACTTACCAACAAGATCGGTTATTATTAATTATTAGTCGAGTTAATATTATACAAACATATATTTATAGTGTTTTGACTCAGTGATGACGTCATAGCCAAAGAATATGTTACAATGCTATATTAATATAATAAAGAAAAAAATAAACAACCAAAGGGTGGCTCCATAGAAATTTGTAAACAAAGCTAACGTAAGATTGGAATTTGAATTATTTGGCAGGCGTTTATACCTGAAGTAGGGCATCATTAGCGCCTGCGTGCAGTCACAACGTCGGGGCGGGTACAGCGCTAGAAGGCTCTCCAGTAGTTGTATCAGGTCGTCAGCGGCTGCGGTGAAGATGTGACGCAGCTGTTGAGGCGGGAACTGCTTGTATTGCACGTAGTCCGTTAGAGTTTTCATGCCCTTCAATAAAATTGTGAGAAAGTTATTCAATTCAGAGTTCAGATCTGAATTAAATAATAATTATTACGGTTATCGATCGAAAAATTATAAATAAACATATATTTTAAGTCTGATCTGCATATTAAGTAAGCGTCTGTGTACATATATTAATACGTGATGCAAGATCTTTGGACCTCTTTTCACGAAAATGGCGCGGACGCAGGAGCACGAAATTTGACACACATTGTATAAATATTGTTAAGGTACCACAGAAGCTAAAAATTGGAAACAAAATGATTACAAGAAATTTAACATCCAACCCAACAAAAAAGTGTGTGGCATTTTCACAAAACAATTTGTCATTACATACATAATATGCCCTCTTGAGAATAGAAAAACCCATAAAAAAAATTGAGAATGTGTTTCTATTTCTATAATTTGAGAACATAATTACCGGCCAAATTTCCTCAGTAGGAGTACCAAACACTTGAAATATGCGTGATAATTGATCTAAGTCTGACTCTCCGGGAAGGAAGGGAACTCTGAGTAGTAATTCAGCTAAAATACATCCCACCGCCCACATATCAACACCAGTTCCATACTGCCTCGCACCAAATAGAAGTTCTGGAGATCTGTAATAGTAAATGATAATTATTAAATATTTAAGATTACAAATTGTTTATTTTTAATTTTAATATAAAACTGTTAATTTCATTATCCATACTAATAAATAAAATTCGAGTGTCTGTAATTTTAAATTAATAGCTTTTCACTAAATGCATGTAAATGTATTAGGTATATACAAAACAGTAATATGAAAAATTTATTTTTAAAATTTTTGTCAGTCTGTTCTGGCTGATCTCTTCGACAGATAGACTGATTTTGGTGGGAATTTCAATGCAGGTAGGTAATGGATATGAGGAGTAATTTAGAATACTTTTTAACAAACTTCCAAAAGAAGAAAATTCAAATTCGACTTTACTATTACTCTTTCATTACGGCTGATTTTGATAATTATTTTTATACTATATAGGGCTTTGACACCACGATCCAAAAAATATATATTTGATAAATCAAATTAATCTTAAAAGAATGAGCCATTTGTCAAATGAGTTTTATCATACAGTTAAAACTACTTGCAATGGCCAGTAAGTGATATTACCTGTACCACCTTGTGACCACTTGGTGTGTATTTATTCTGCTGGGTGATCCAAATGCTTTAGCTAAACCAAAATCACCTATCTTTAATATACCTTCTCTATTGATTAGCAAATTATTTGGTTTGAGATCTCGGTGCAGTATCCAATTCTGATGTAAATATTCCAAACCTGCCAAAACATTTGAAATGTGTTTTAATTTGATAATAAAAACACACTTCAATAAAGTCAGAAAGAATTTTCTTATCTAAACAATTGATTTAAAAAAAAAATGAATAAAAACTCAAATTACTTATTTTTATAATAGGAAAACCAAAGAATATAAGGTGATGGGTACATGATTAAAGTATTATATTATTGTATAAGTGTATAAAGTCCAACTGTAAAAAATATTAATAAAAACATTTAACCACTAAGATAGTTTTAATTACACTGGCAGAATATACTATACATGTCTTTACATGGATGAATGCCATGTTTAAAAAAAAACATCCAAGATGATTTTAGCAATAATCGAATATATGTTATTAACATTGTATGAAAGACTTATCTTATATATAAAAACCAACCTTTTAAAGTCATTATCATATAAGATTTGACATTTGCAGGTGTAAGTACAATACTACTATCCTTAATAACTATTTCCAAATCCGTATCCATAAAGTCAAACACCAATGAAACATTAGATTTCTGTCCGAATACATCTGAAATGTAAACAATACTTTAAAATACACAAAGAACTAAGTATAGACTAAATTTTAAGTTTATAAAAACTAAACAAATTACCAAGAAGTCCGATGAGATTAATATGCTGCAGTTCTTGTAAAAGTTTAATTTCTCTGAGAGCTGTACGATTAATTCCATCCTGAGCTTCTAAACGAGAGCCGATCTTAATTTTCTTGACAGCCACGATTTTATCCGTTTTTACATCGCGAGCTTTATACACAGTAGCAAACTATAATATAACAGTAAAAAATTACAGAATTGTAAAACTTTCTACCTGTTGTCTTACCAACTATTGAGGTTAAAAAAATATTCAAAAGTATACTTTAATATAATCAGAATCAAACTATAGTGAATGTTAAAAAAAACAGTATAAAATACCTGTCCTTCGCCCAAAAAGTCTATTTTTTCGTAACGTAATATTGGCTCCTCCATGGTGGCTTATCAGTATCTAAAACTTCTGATTTTTTATTTTATTATTAAAGAAACATGTCACAATAACACCATTTGTCCACTTATTATGTGATTTCATTTAACATTGTACCACTATCTTTTAAAATTTATCATCAGACCAGAAGAGAGGTACTGTGGCAGCAAGTTAACAACTAGCATTACAAATTTAAAAATTTGACGTTTATACTGAACTGTTAATGAAAAGTCAACGTTGACTTTAAAAAAATACATCGAATAACGTTAGAAAAAAGCGATTACAGTTTTCCGAAGTAAAAATAATTTATTAAATTTCCTTTTTTATGTGTAAGGCATTAAAACTAGATTCAGTTTTATTAACTTAACTTAAATATTGAAACTTAGTTTATGCAATTAGGGTGGTTTTAGTTATATTTTAATAGTTTTTGTCATCTGTCATAAACGTCAGAAAACTTGACTTGTTTTGGCACTGATGATTTGTCCTGTTATTTGTTTATTTAGAATTAATTTTGCTTATATCAATTACGGCATGTAAGATATAGTCATCAAACTGAATTTGTATTATGTAGTTCTTTAAGCTTAACAGTATTTATAAGTCACGAAGAACTAAGATGAATTCCAGTAATAGCAACAACGAAAATGTCTATTACGAAGACATTCCCCCTGGAACTCTTAATGAAGAAGATTTCTTTTGTACAGAAAAGATTGTACCCAGGAAAATTAAACCACAAAATATTGTTATGAGATTAATGGACAGAGAAATTTACGGATCTCGCAAACCGGGTTCTCATTTTCATGTCGTCAGAGAATTTTATCAAAATGTTTTTCCTAACTTGACTATTGTCAATGTGGAGAAACCTCCATGTTTTTTGAGAAAATTTAGTCCAGATGGAAAGCATTTTATTGCTTTCTCTGCTGATCAGACATCCTTGGAGGTGAATAAATTAATATCATCAGCTATATCTGGTTGACAACATGCTGTAAATTTCTGTTGAACTAATAATAATATTAACATTTCTTTTCCCATTATACTTATTTCAGATATATGAATACAGAGGAGCCTCTGCTGCTGGAGATCTTGTGGCTGGATATCCTTCAGATTTACTTAATGCTGATGCTGATGCACACCATAGAATAAGAACACATATATTTTACAGATTCTTTAAGGTATAAACTAAGAAGTTTATAAAGAGTGATCTATTAACTTATTTGATAAATAAGGATTGAGAGTCTTTAAGTTAAGAGCCTTCAAGAACATTCAAAATTAATCTTGTTGGATGTTACTTTTTTTTTAATAAGATTGTTATGATCTGAATCATCTTTAAAGGAAACCCAATGCCTTCATTATGCAGAATGTATTCTGTGTACTGAGAATTAATAAGAAAATTATCTGTTAATTACCAACAAGGTGTTATAAGACATGTTTATTTGCAGCTCTATCTTTTGCGTTATTTATCTTTTGATATGGATACTGGTATTTAATAATTACAACAGTAAAGCTTAACATGGAACTATATTATTACAATTATTTGTTATGTTAATGGTATCTATGAGTGTATACTACTTACAATATAATTTAAAAAGCCAACCTCTTTATATTTGCTTTTAAATATGCTTTTATTACCTTCAAATATGTGTATGTATATTAGTATGTAACAGTATGTAACATTGGATTAACTCGAAATTTTTCATTCATATGAAAGGCCGATGACCATTAATATATTAAACCGGTTAAGGTTTGTGTTAGTGTCTAGTTATAAAAAAAAATAATAGTTTAAAAAAACTGAAAAATGCGCTTCTACAGAAAATTCAACTAAAAAATGGAAAATAAAATTTAATAAATGAGAAAAACGTGGGTCTGTAGGGTATCTAAGGTTATAAATATCTTGAAAAACTTAGTTGGATTTTCAATGACACATATTTTTTTAGTTTTCTTAAAATATTTTTTAAATCTAATCCTTAACTGGATGAGAACAAATTTGTAATAGCATTGTCTTCTTTGATTTTCAATTATTTTTTAATTGGTTTTTATTAAGAAGTCCTGATATTGAGATTATTTTGAATTTTAAAAATACATCAATGTGTACTAAAGCCATTTTTAACAAATTTTCAGCCTAAATTTACTGTTAATGTTTGCCAACAAAGGCTACCATCCAGATCTGAACGTAACTCCGGCCAGCATCCTTTTATGGATCAACAACTTAACAGGGAATGCAGTCTTTTTACTGAGGATGGGAGATATGTTATAGTTGGCTCGGCAGCACACATCCCTGATGACTTAAGACCTCATTTCTATCACATACACAGTAACAATGAAGCAGTGACACCAACTATTAGGTAAATAACTTGGAAACCTTCGAAAATACTTTAAAGGATTAAAACAGCGTTTTATATTTGCAAGTTTATTTTTGGAGTCTGACCGTTTTGCTGAACTCTTAACTTGTACTCTACAAGTTAAGAGTACAGCAAACAGAGACAATAGTTTTAGGATAAGTACCGATAAATATAATTACTCATGGCGCTAGTAAGATTACATTTTGTATATTATCCTGCGGTAACGCGCGAGAGGTACTTACATATTGTCCTTCTCTAATAAGTTAGCACTAAAATGGTTTTATTTCACTTGTGGACTTTCTTCTGAAGCCACCTTGTTTTTTACAAATATTAATTGATTTAGTTCTGTTTCAATAAAATTCCTAAATGCTTTTTAGATCCGCCCTTGAAGACTACTCTCTGCATTTGGTAGATTTACATCATGGGAAGCTTTGTGATACAAAACACTTCAGGACTGACAAAATTTACCTGTCTCATAATCAAGGAATTTATTTATATAAAGAAGTATTAGCTGTACTCTCAGTGCAGCATCAAACAATACATTTGTTCCAGATTGTTGAGGGTATGTTGATAGAAATACGAAAAATTGGTAGATTTTGCTATGATGATGATCCGTTCATTGTCAGCTCGGTGTTTGCACCGATAACAAATGAAAGGCCATTCCATGAAGAGACAATTAACAGCTTGAAGCATAGACTACTTGTGTTCCTATTTAAAAGAGCTAAATCTATAAGTGACAATACAAAGGACCCATTGGAATTGAGGAAATTTTATAAATATTTTGACATGTTCAAAAGTTTGAGGATGTGGAAAATGCAGTTATTGGATGAAGATCATCTGTTCATTAAGTACGCTAGCGAAGAGGTTGTTACACTAAGAGTAGCTGAACCCAATAGCCAGTCATCGTTCTTTGTGATATATAACATAAGCGAAAGTAAAATATTAGAAGTATACGAAAACACATCTGAAGGTCTGCTGAAGCTGTTTGAGAATTATTGTGATTGCTTCAGGAACGCCAGATTGTGTGCCGATTCACAGTTTACATGCTCGCCATCGAATAATCTGTACGCGAGGTTGACTCAGCAACGTTTCAAACAAACTATTGTTAGAGCCATCTATGGTGGTAGGACTGAAGCTACTAAACGGATATTAGCTCAGTTGCCGATCAGTGCACAGTCCTATAGTGGATCGCCATATTTAGATCTTGGACTTTTTAGTTATGACGATAAATGGGTATCAGTTATGGAACGCCCAAAAGCCTACGGCGAATATCCCATACGGTGAATAACATATTTTCTATTTTAAAGTCACTTTTTTGGGTGAAAATACCGATCTTAAAAATCTCTATTTATATTCAAAATATAATTTTATGGTATGGCAACATCGACAGCATACTTTTCTACTAAATAAATAATGTCATTATAAGTATTCATTTAAGTAACATAAATTTCGCGAAGATTTCAAATGATATAATAAAAAAACCATATTTATTTTCTTTGGTATACATAAAAAATATATTTAAATGGTGAATTTATTCCAGTTTCTACGCCCGTGACTCAGGTTTGCTTAAGTTCAAGATATATGCTGGTGTATTGGGCCAGTCGGTGCCGGCCAGCGCTCGCCGGCTCGTTGCCTTCACCTTCCACCCAACAGACCCCTTCGCTATAAGCGTCCAGAGAACTAACTCCGAGTACATTGTCAATTTTCATATCAGGAACGCGGTATTCAGCTGATGTTTGTGCTTCATCGTTTTATATAAATGTATATTATGTGGATGCTTTTAAATGTTTTAAATTTTTAATAGAGATATGGAAATATAATTTTATAAAATTATATTTTATTTTATTTTCGCGGTAAATGTATATTAAATATATATCTGAATAATTTAATGTAATACGGTGACATTTCTCTGTAAACTTTAAAGGTGTTCTTTTTAAACGATTTTCAAAAACAGGTCTCGATTTAATTTTTTTTATGTTCGAGCGGACAAATTGGAATTAAAAAAATATTTCATATCAATTTAATCAAGATGAAGTGAAATGTGAATAAAAACAGTTTAATATTCTGTTTTTTTTTAAACTATGGTCTTTACTCTCCGTTCAATTTATACAATACATTCTTTGAAAATACATTTTTAAAAATATTGAAGTCGATATTTTAAATGAAACCTTTTTGATGTTGTTTGTTATGACGTAATCAAACTTCAGTTATATGAATGACATACATCATTACTGAAATCATGGACCAAAGAAATATTTTGATAATGAAGCCATAGTATAAAAGTAAACAATATATTTTGATTTAAACATGACTGAAAACTATAAACCACACCAGTAATTATGCAAGTGTAAATAATATATATTTATATAATGCAGTGTAATTACTCAAATCCTTTGTATCAAAATGCAGGTTGCAACATCGATCCCTTCACTTTCGGCAAACGTAAGTAAGCCCTTTGTAGTGATGTGTTAATAAAAATGTATGTATATGTATATATGGATTCAATCTTAACAATCCCCCGGCATAATAGAATTGGGTATTTGCAATAAAATGATTTTTCAAATAAAGTTTAGTTAGTAAATTCTTTGATACACATAAAATACCTACGTAATATTAAAATTTAATTTTTACATAAATAAATAAATAAAAGTGGTCAAATATGATGTAAAAATCACGTGATGTGATTGGTCTGCCATGATTGTGCATATTATTGACAATCAGGCAACAGCTGACCAGGCGTGTTTATAAAAACATTGAGTGGATTGGCGCGAACTGGAATTAAATGGAATATGCACATTGACGTCACATACGCAAGTGGGAGCTACCTATACGTTTAAATTTTAACAATTTTTTTATTGTTAAATAGTTTAAATATTTATAAATAAAAATAGAAAAAAATTCAAAAATTTTAATATTATTTTTAATATAATAAGACATAACTACTTTATGGATTGGAAAATCATGCAAATACCCAATTGACCTTTATTTGAGATCATTTAACTAGTTCTCAGTAAAATGTGACGAGTTGCTTTCCTTAGACAATGTATGTGTTTCTTGATAATGAATAGTTTGATATATTGGACAGTCATTAACTGTTACGTAGGAGCCATAACGGACCATGTTATTCCAGCTCCACCTTGTCCAAATGTAATAGGCGAGGGCGACGTGGCCTCGGTCGTCTTTCCCGATGGCACCGTTCAGTTGTACTTTATTCCCGCTAACCGGCAAACCGCAGTTTGGCCGCGGTGTCCATTCAACTCTAACTTTGCACAATTAAATAACCTCAATTATAACACAAATCCTGACGTTTGGTTTGTAAGGAGCATATCTCATCCGTGAGTATTTGTGTGGTAAATATATTTTCATGTATCCGAGGCCATAAGTGGATTAATTGTTACCGTTTTCAGATTTACACCAAGTTGCTGGAATAGAACGACACCCAACGTGTATGGCGATCAGTTACAACCGATACAAATACATTCAAACTTCTGTTCAAGTTCACCTCCTTATCAATATTATCAAAAGGTAAGTAAGAGTACACAATTTTTTTGAATAACAATCATCTCGTAATTTTTGAATTACAATCATCTAGTAATTTTAAAAACATCACAATAATCAATTATTTGAAGTAATAATTATTCAAATTTCGCCACCGAAGGTTTTCTTTTAATTAAATAATTTTTTTTATTTCAATTAAATTAACCTCATTTTAACACAATAAACATATTTTTTTATATAATAAACCTCAAAAGCTTCGAGATTCATTGAATTACTTATTAAAATTACGATTTCCTACCTCCATTATAGTTCCATAACGACAATTGCACATCTACGACAGATATTAAATACTTTTATCCAAAACTAAGATGCGATGTGAGGTTGAAGTACTCGGCCGAGGTCCAGACGGAGCCTTTCAGGGTCTGTGACGTCATTAAAACAAATGAGAGAGAATCTCAAGGTCACTGCTGTTGTAAAACTCAGGACGTTAAGAATTTCAAGGAAGAAAGAAACACCTGTTATTGTTCAGGATCCAGCACGAGCTATATGTCTATAGATTCCTCAAGCAAATCAAAACATAAGCTACGAAAAAAGAATAGGAAAAAAACAAAAAAAAACAAAGCTAAAACCTGTGAGTGTGACGAGAAAACTAAGTCCGATAAATCGGTAACCACGTACGCCGATTGTGCGTGTGGTAGTGCGGCGAAGGACGGAACGCACACACAGACGAATAAAAAGACTACATCTAAACGAAAAGACACAAAGGCCGACACATGGATCCCACTCGGCAGTTGTAAGTGTGATTCATCACTGAGAATATGTGAATCAGATTACAGTTACTATGAAAAATGCTCTTGTGACAGTACATCAGACGCGGAAGGCAAATAAAACAAGAGCTATTGTTTTTATATATATCTTATTATACATTTATCCCTTAATGTTACACGTATTTACATTTCGAAAATAGTACAATGATAAAACAAAAAAAAAATTAAAAAAAAAAAAACAAAACGAGATTTTCATTATAAGCTTTACCTTTATTACAAATGGAATCTTACCAGAGCAACCACCATCAGTCCGAGGGTTAAGATCACACTACATTACAGACGTGTCGTATAATACAGATAATAAAATGAGGACCGACCAAACAACACGTTTACTACAGATGAACGAAATGACTTTGGTAAAAATAATTAGTCTAAATAAGAGTCGGTTGGATCTATTAGCGAGTCCGGATAAATTTAGCTAATATTTAATATATATTTGATACAAGTAACACACAGTCTCATTTTCATCATAAGTTCATTTCGGTGGCTCGGAAGTGGTTATATTTTTACATCATTCGCTACATCCCAAAAAAAAAAACAGGCCACACTAACAGCCCTCTACATGTACAAACAATATAAGATTTATGACCATTGAATTAAAAAATAATTTATATATATATAAACATTAGAACAATCTATTTACATTTCGTACTCGCTTAAATGAAAAGGCGTCGTATAGGAATTTATGTCAGCGACTTGCTAATAGATCGCGTTCGGCTCGGAACGATAACCAATTATTAAGTCAAGAAACCATAAATAAATCGTAAATAAAAAAAAAAACAAATGTAACACTTAAGACTAGTATTGCATAGGGAGAAGGACAGACTACCCTCTAGTTGTAGCCGTGAAACGATTCATATAAAATTATACAATTCAATGGCCGTCATGAGGAAATGTTAATTTTAATTCACGCCTAAATAATATACAAGCCGTTAGAATTACAAAAACCTTTTTTTTTAATTTCATTCCATCGGCAATCGTGTATGAGATTCATTATATTTATCAAATAATTGCAATCACTAAGAATATACAACCACATAATTAAACAACGTTGTTTAATATTATCAAATATATTATCAGTGGTAATAACTAACTTTAGTACACAACCTCAAAGTCGGTTAAACAACGTTAACTTACAGTTACCAAGAAACGGAAACGTCTAGAACAGTCAGACTCTTCCGCTCTTGGCACATTTAATAATTCAGGATCCGTTACAACAGACACGAATACTGATTCATCGAAGCTATAATGAAAGATAAAGGAGATGTAAAAAATATTTCCACAGTATAATATATAGCAAAGATATCAATAAAACTAATAGTATCATAAATTATTATTAACATAGGTCTATGTGCATTATACATGTCCACTTATGCGTGCGGCAGTCACCATAATGATTTAAATAAAGAGGAAAATAATATTATACAAACGAAACTAAGAAGTGCTATTTGACTAGACAGTACCATAGTACCGACATCCGGTCACAGTCGCCATGTGGGAGTTAAATATTAGGCCATAAAAACTATAAGGGCTTTTAGTGTGCACTACCAAGACATTCGGTAAAAAATATACATGTTATATTTTGTCTTAATTACAAAAAAACCATCTGAAGTTTATAATTTGTTTATATTTAGAAAAATAATGGTCGTGTCGGGATCGCTAGCGGCTAGGTTATCACAATAATATCTATCAACACATTGTATTTATGCATAAACGTACTATTTAATAGTATTAAATGTAATGTTACGCTAAAAATTTTAATAGTAAAATAGCCAAAAAATTGTGCATATTAAAAAATTTGTGCTTAATTTTTTTTAACTGCCTTAAGAAGCTTGGAAACAAATATACAAAAAGTAAAAAAGTCGATCAAGAAAATCAGCCACTAAAAGCCCCCCCGAGTACACAACACGTGATGAATTCCTCTTCTATACACCAATTTTTCTATATGTACTATATAAATGTTACTTCTTGAGTGAGGAAGTGTCTTTAAAGATTATCAAAATAATTTAGTACTTACACGAGACAATAAAATCAATATATAATAAAATACAGCTCACATCTTCACAGCGCTGCCACTTTATATAGTTGCTTTAACATCCAACAAATATATAGAACGATGTTCACTGGAAATGAGAAAATAAATATAGTTTAAAGTTATTTATTTTAGTTATTTAGTTTAGTAAACCTAGATGGAGTTATTTTCTCTCTCTCTAGTACTAATATATAATGGATTTTTCATATAATAGAATTCTTTTTCTATGATATAAAAATCCAACCTTTAACTGAACAATGAACATGCTTGGGTAGATATTTTGTAACTTGATTTTTAAATTATTTTACATTTTACTAGAGCCATGTTTTTATTAGCTTCTCGTATATCGATATTTAAACAAAATGTACCAATTTGATAGTAAAATTTAGTTTCTTACATTCAAAATTGATTACATAGATATAGATCTTAGCAAAATCCGTGCTGTACTTTTTCAATGAAGTAACGAATATTTTTATTAATTTGTATTACAAATAGGGTAATATTTAATCAAATTCATTGAAATATTCAGCATAATATGTTTTGGCTGACGAATATATATATATA
>DVQP01002580.1:0-12268 GCA_018231745.1 Danaus eresimus
GGGCTCTTGCAAACAGTTTGGACTCACTTAAACGTCTTCGAACCGTCCGGAATGACCGGATCTGTGTCTGCGGACAGCTGTGAACTATTCATTTCATAAAACAAAGCGTACCGAAGCATCAATTGAGCTATTGTACGAAGTAATGGCCGCCGTAAATCTCGAACGTTAACTGCCATTAGCGATCCTTTAGTGACCGTTAAACGTACATGCAAATAAATAGAGTTGCTCAGTTTTAGGTGAGTTTGATGTTTTCAGTTACAAGGTGGTCGTCTCTTAAACTATTCACAGATCTGTGTGAGATGTGAGATAAGATCCCGTTTCCTAGACTAGGTTCAATACCAATGGGCGTGATTAAATGCTCAATATTTCTACATATGTAGGACTATTGAGACAAAAATAGAATTGTTAAGTAGAACAATATCAAATTTTCATATATTAATACTAATATAAGACATATTTACAAGGAGATCTTATTGTAACTCGTTAAGATTTCCAGAATTTTTAATTTCTTGTCCAGCTCCTTGTTTGCTCTACTTCTTTAAGGGATACAAACACTTCACATAACATCATTCCTGTCTTACTTTAATACCTGCAATTCTTAGTTTTAATGCTTGTAGTGGCCACACGATCACACACTCTGGTGCTTCATCTTCTCTTCAGTCTACACTTAGAGGCTTTATAGAGCTAGCAATGTTTTAGATTTCCTGCTATCTAGTCTTCTCATTAAACTTTTTCAGACACAGTGGAGACCTACATTTGATTACAATGCTGTCTCAAATTTAAACTTAAATATTATAACTGAGAAAAACATACGTAAATATCACTAAGAGTCTGAAAAAAAATGTGTGTCTCCCTGAATTTTGTCGTATATTACAGTGCTAAGGGAACATCAGTCACTGTAGTGTCCTAGATGTCAAAAATACTGTTACATCGCGGGGGTAAGGCTAAGGGGGAACTGAAAACTGTGTCAGACAGTCGGAATGTGGGCATTGCAGTGTGTGATCAGGGGTGGGGCGGGGGTGGCGGCTGGTGAGGGTGACTGTTGTCTCAGGGTGGCGCGGGAGACCGGCGGCGCTCCGGAGGCAAGCTGGCCCGCGGCGCGTGCTCAGACCCCGACTTGCAGACTCGCCTGCAGCCCAACCTCGACACCTTCTGGGTTTGTACATGCTACTAGCTGTTGGAAATGCTATCTCACCTCCATACGAGCACTCTATAAAGCAATTCCAACAACTGTTACACAACCATCATATGACACACACATCCATAACTTACAGTCACGTGACGAAACAACGCGGAGTATAATTAGTAATGAAATAGCATTACAGATGTTAAATAATGTATTATTTATGATGATTAAAATGTGAAACTTGGAAACCAGATTTAGAGACACCCGTGTCATTTCGTCATCATTAACAGTGCTCGGTAGATAGCTTTGATAGTCATCAATTGTAACATATATACATACATACATACTTGTAGATACGGACACCAGACAAAAGTTTTATTGGAAACAGCAAAGGACATCACTATAATATACAAAATTAATCTCCGCTTTCACTTTCTATACATTTTCTAGATGCGATGCTTCGATGTAAACTTAATCATCCGCCATTTGCTTTATTACAATTTAACCTGAATTAAATATTGACGTAGACAAATGGAATATTGCATTACACTTGTAATCAAGCGATGTGAGCAGCAAGCGTGGCTCCGTATTACGATATTTTTAAAATTAAATAAAAACCGTAGTAGAGGAAAAATTATTAATGATTCTGTTTCGCTAACAACAATCAATATGTATGAAGATTTTATTCTCCGCGACATTAAAACCTCTTTAGACGAGCAATAAATGACGCAACTGTTCGGACTTGCGTCGCGGACAAAAAAAATATTAGAAACATTAAAATGGCAAAATAAAAACTAAATCTCAACGTCCTCCGTCTACTTACAGTCATTAATTCCGAACGAGACTGTAGGTGTCTTCAATCGTCCTTAAACTTTTAGACAAAGAGGTTCATCTAACAAAAATTACATATTTTATTACCGATACTTACCGAAAGAACGCCGTCGTTGTAAAAAAATCTCTATTCTTATAGACGTAGAGTCGATCCGGTCGCGGGCGCCGGCTGACCCTCCTTCTGTTATTTATTGCACATTGCGTGGATACTCGTTCCCAGACATTATTCTAATATAATTCGTATATCGAAATGCCGAATGTTTTTAATAGAAATCACTGACATTGTTTATTACTCACACACAACAGTACCGTCCGCGTCGTGTTCCCAAACTTTTATGTATATAATTGTTATTTTATACGTTTCTTTACATTTCTGTGACTTTCTTTTTATTCTTCATAATATTTGCCGTTTCACTAAAACTCTTTTCCCTAAAAATATGTATAGGTGTTATGATATTGTGTATACGAGTACATGTGATAATTGTTCGTGGTGATATATTTTTAACTAGGAGCCTGAGTGGATCCCTTTCAGGTTTCCATTGAATTGAATCTGAACTAGTTCAGTTCACGTGGCGTCGCCTGTGTAAGGTGCTGGTGGAAGCGTACGATAGCTTCCCTTGCTACGTGTCGTAGAGGCACTACGCGGGCCGCTACGTGCGTAGCCTCAAGTTTGGGAAGCGCTACCGACGGTCGGCGCTGTCGTGTTTTATGGCGTATTATGCTATAATAATATTTTTTACTTAGCACGTTTGTTTACAACCTGTCTTTGTGAGTGTGTGTGTGTGTGTTGTGTATGTCTGTGTGTGTGCGTTTGCGTTTGCGTGTGTGCGTGAACACCGTTCACTTTAGATATTTAAAACGTAATAAAATTATAAAGAATATGTTCCTTTGATTTACACTGGTGAAGTAATTAGATACGAGTCGTGGTTTACGACCCACTAGCCACTACTAAGCTATACAATAGATAACATATTGTACAAATATTTTATTTGATAAATATTATTATAGGAAGGTGTATTAGGAATTGTGGAGAATCGAATGTTGTCAGTTGTGTATTGATAGCTGTGTTTAAATATTATTTCTTGTTCCTAGTACGAGTACAGTCAGTGAGTGAAACGCTCTCTGTACGCTGCTCAGCCTCACTCTACTATATCAATGTTCCTTTGTATCATTCATGTCTTAGAGCGTTCAGATTCATGTTGTGAAACATTCACAATAATTTTATATACTAAATATTATATTAATAATAAGACGTATTAAAAAATGTGTGGAATGTTTACATGTGAGAAATATAATGAGTTATACAGTCAAGCTGAGAAGTGAGAAGTAATGACAAACAAACGGACAAAATGTCAGTTTATTTGTAATACGTATTGTATAGCCCAATACAGATAACATGGAAATAATTATTTTTTATCAAAACAATCTCTCGTTCATTGATATTTGTAGAGTTTTTCCTTGTTCTCAACAGTAATAAATTTTAAACAATTATTTCGTTTAATAATCGTATTTATTATATTTTATAATATATACATATATATCTAATAAAAATTATCGTATTCTGTAGTAGGACCGCTAGTACTAAGTGTAACCGTCCGTCTGTCCGTCCACTCACAGAACGTATATCAGATCCAAAGATATCAATTAAAAATGTAATCTCAGTTATTAAGACGATTAATAGTCGGACCACACGCGTTCAGGCTACACTACACTCTTGTTAGACAAACAGATCTCCATACATATGTAGTATATTTATAATTTTATAACATTTTGTGTCTTCCATTGACCTTTAATAGTGTTCTTCTATGTTTAAAGCACTGCTTATATAAATAATATATCCATTATTATACATTATGTACCTATTCTGTGTACGGAATGAGACCAATCTCATTGTATGAGCACGCGTTGTTTTGAGTTACTCTACATAAAATTCATGAACTATTAACGTCAAATGTTATCACGCATCGGAGGTGAAACTTCGGAAATGTGTCAAAGTTTTTAGAATCCATAAAGCGTGTCCCGCGGCCCAAGACGGCGAGCTCTGATGCTGCGAGGATTTATAATAACATTACAGCTCACCGGAGTTTTTATTGAACGTTTTAACGATCCTTATTTTACTATCAAAATTTTATACTTACTTCTAGTTAGTTTAATTAGTTTGGACGATTAAGTATTCGATCGTCGGTGATGTGCTCGAAGGCGGCCGGGGTTGGTATGTTGCTGTACGACGCTGGTTCCGGATATATTATTTAAAAACCCCTTATTCGGTCACTTGAATCGGTTCATTTTCTGAACAAACTAAACATTTGTATTTAATTTGCGATATACTAAAGTAAATAATACCGTGCTGACTTTTGAAATTGATACTGTGAACCTCTCCTCCAATCGGCACGACACTGGCGAAATATACTGTTGACATCTTTGCACGGATGAAGGCTATATCAATAAAAAAAATACTGCGAAACAACAAATAGTGAGGAGATGTTTGTGTCAATTACCACTAAATAGTTTTTAACTGTCTCAATATAATTTATAATATCTGGAATCCTGTTAGCGCTCGTCCCGTAACATAAAACGTATCTCCGATAGCGCTGCGGTAAACAGTTTTAATATCTCAGCCATAATCAGATTGTCTTGAGCCTCGTAAATGATGTTTATTGTACAATAACCGAATGATCTCTGTTCGCCTCGACGCCGGCCATGTGAGTATTGTGAACGCAGTTTTATGAACCGGCATTAACTCCCTTTTATATGAATCTATATCTGTTCCGATGTTATTGAGTTCATTTGTAGCTACTTAATGTATTACACGCTTCTAGTTCGGTTTTATTCGCCATCAATTCGTTTTACGGAACTCCATTATGTTTAAGGCGGCCGACTGGTCTGTGTGGATATCATTTCGCTCATTAATATATATATATATAAAATTTCACCGATAGCCGGACCACAAACAAAGCGTCGATGCGACTGGTTTCCGAGCTTATTCTCTGTTTCAAGAAGGAACGTGTTTCACTGGGCTCCCAGTACACCGAGTCCGCCGTCTCCGTTTATTTCGGGTCACATCTCGTTATTTCTATTTTATTGTATGAATACATAATGTTATGGCCGCCGTAGAGTTGCGACACACCGCCAATTGCCGAACTTACTACGGTAAATTGTCAAAGATTAACTTTCCACTAATTGGATGTAGAAGAGTGACCTGTTGTCACCCGGACTAAAGGATTATAAAATAAATTCATATGGTTAATATTTTGATAGAACAAACGGTATTAAAGTATTGTCCTACCGCACTCTCCGTCCCGTTGTCTCTCCCTAATGTTAAATGTCCTCTCATCCTCTTAGCGACAAGTTATTAAAGATCCGTAAAGATTTTCATCCATAAATAAGTTCGTTTCAAACTTCAATGATAGATTAATAAACAATAGCGTTTCCTGCCGCTTTGCATATGGCCGTGACCACGTCGTTCCTCGTCTCCTCGGACCACTATATATACTGATTGCTAGAAATTATACGTCGGATTACAGCAACCGTACAAATGTCTCTTCATTAACCAATTCATGTTTATGAAGTAGTTTGAATTGAAATAAATATAGAAGGTGTTATTTATGCTAAGTATTTGTCGAGATATAAAAAAACGTGTATGTATGTATTTCCTACCGTGGTGTAGGTAGAATACTACATCCGTCCCTTCTGAGATAGAACTGATCTCTAGCGCCATTAGAATTGAATTTGATAAGTAGGTATGTGGCATATGCTTGTTTATGAGAATCCCATATCTTTATTATTCAAATTGGTGGCCAAACCGGTCCGCGTTAAAAATAATTGCGTCGGTGTACTATATAACATACCTGTATGCTTTAATGTTTCGATTCACGAATATTTTATTTTATATCGGACCTCTTTGAATGTGATTATACAAAAACAATGCACGCTAGCAATAAAATTGACGCGGATATTAAATTTATTGAATTCGTGCGAAATATTTGGCGAGGCGATTTCCTCTTGGAGATGATGTGTTTTATTCCGTCTATGTCGGGTGCGTAATGTCTTCCGCTCGTCTCGGCTGTGACGAATTATACATTATTTTTATGTTTCTCCTTGTACGTACTCAGCTCCCGTCTGCCGCGAAGCTGCCGGTGATCCACAGCCCGAGGTCTCTTACCACGCATTAAATAATCCGTTTCCATTCCATCGCGTCCCATTATCAAACGTTACACACATTATTAATGAATTATGTATACGATGAGCAATAAACATCTCAGAGACTTTTACGAGGAACAACTCTAATTAAAACGGTTTAGAAAGAAAATTTCGATTATGGAACTATAATTGGTGAGAGACCTGTTGGCTGTCGTCTGAGAAACGTTACCATGAGATCTGAACACCAGACCTTAAAAAAAATCAGATATCTCCGTCATATACTTAGATATAAATAGCTAACGTGGGTCAAAGGCCTTATGCCTATTGAAAGAAATTTGATAGCAGGTCGAACTCAGGCTGTACGGCTAAAAACGTTAAATTATGTTGAATATTTTAGCATCACAAACTAGACTGTAGATTGATGTCTCCAGATAGAAGCAAATTAGCGAACCGCTGTAGCGTCGTTTTACGGACATTACCAATACTCGATATATTAAACAAGTTTAAATTCTTACAAAACAAAACATTATTATAGTTATGAAATAAAATAAAGAATTATGTATGGCGTGGGAGTAGAGAAGTCCATCGACCCGGTGCGGTACAAAGCGTTACAGACACAGATCAAATACATATATACTTATACTTGGAGCTAGAGGAGACTATGAAATATAGCACCTTTCTGTGAGTACCGTGTGTAACTCTTCAAAATATATTATTTATTAAACTACAGAGCAATGTACGTGACCTAACAGCACCTTGTCTGGACTATCGGCTGCCATAATACGTTATGATAATGAAAATAATCAATGGAAATAAAATTTGACTGCAATAAAAGTCAACGGTGAATTAGTCATAAGAGTTAGTTGAAATAGATCGATACAGCTAATTATAGTCAGAGCCGTTTGAGGTCGCCTCTCACCAGCCTCGTGGTTTATCGTCAGTGATGTAATGTATTGTTAAGTGTCCACCGTCCTTCCATGACCCACGTAATTATTAACTGCCTTTATCTTCTACGGAATGAGAACGTATTTTATGGTTTCCAGCAACACGGACAACGAGCACTATTTAAATAACAGCCAATAAGAAAACATATTATACTTGAACACACCGTTTACAATTTTTATGATTTTTCGTACTATTCGCTGTTAAAATATGATTTATTCAAAAGATTATGACTTAAAGATATTGTAGAGATTTCGCTTCAAGATCAATAAGGAAGGCAGTTGAATAGTACAATGATGTTCAGTCCTTTGATAATAGTCTAAGTCTAACGTACCAGTGAAGCCGACACGGTCACTCGTGGAACTGTACGTATGGACGAATTAGTTGGACATATAAAATATATCAAATCAAAGTACACAAATAATAAATATAAATATTTTTTATATTCTAATGCTTGTATTCTCACTCTCCTCTCACTCCCTTTATCTTATTAAGACATTTGCAATTAAATCACTACTGAAATTTTAATAACACTGCCAACTTACGTTTGATAAGTTATTTGCTTATTACAAGGCTCCTATTATGCTAATGACTCTATATTTTTACAAGTGACATAACGCTTACACGTATTTCGTAGTAACTTTGTATCGCAGCAGTTAATACTTCATTCCAATACAGCTTTCAAATTTCACTGGTGACTCTAATCAAGCTACAAGTGTACTTTCAATTATGACTCTTATTTCGATGATATAGAGTCGAATTATTTTTAATTAGCCATAAGTGTGGTGGGGACCGAACATATCATTTTGAAATTCCGATTTTGTAGATATAATATCTGTTAGCGGAAACATTTGGCCATTACCAGCATGTTACCAATATAGAAGGTTACGAACACACGGGACAGCTTTATCTCCGTGGACGCTGCGTATTCTTATCACCGAAAATACATTATAAAAAAATATTGTGCTTATATATTAAAAATAAAGATGATAGGTTAAATCTAAAGTCATTTGTATTATTTCTCGTTCCAATCTATATTAACGTACAACTGTAGCGTTCTAGTAACGACGTCACTGCCGCGAACGTTTTAGCGTCCCGTGTCGTCTCGCCTAGAGCGTGGTTTATTGGCTGCGATCCGATGTAATATATTCAGATGGCAGATCAAATGATTTTAATTAAGCAAAGATAGTTAGATCCAGCGCTCTGCATAACGGTCACTGGAGATATATTAATGTATGAGAATAAACTTCATTTAAATAAGTTTTACTATTAACAATTCAAGTCGTGTCTCTACATACTGGTCAACACATAACGTTATTCATGTTTATACGACTCTAGGCTCTACCACATTTTTATTAATATAATTAAATGGATGGCGTTTCTTAATACGATATAATTTTCGATGCTTATTTATCATAAAAGCAAATGCACACGTACCACTGACTTATTTTTATTACGACTAAAATCTGTTGGTATGAAGACACATGTGCATTGCTAGTTACAGAGCTGAGGACATAATTTTTTTTGCGCACAGATGTACAGGCGCGGATGTAAGCAAATGTTCGTCATGTGCACTCTTACAGGTCCAGTACGATACTTTTGGGGTTCTGTATGAAAATATGAAAAGCTTTAGACGAAAGAGCAGACTGCCCAGCAGAATTCATCTAATAAATTTATTTTTCGACCAAAGAATCTCATTTCTATTGAATTTCTTAAAAGGAATATACAGTAAAAAAATATCTAAATTGTTTAATACATGCCACGTAGTTTACTTGAGCAACTACTTTTAGTATTAAACGCTGTCCGGAACTCTCCTTGTGTTTTGTACGCGCCATACAGAACTTGAAGTTAGTTTATTTTTTGCGACACTTTTCGGAAGTACAAGGAGCGTGCCATCTGTCGTCTCGGATTACAAACTATTTGACCCCCGTCTCACGCCGCGCGACTCGACAGCTAACCCCCAACCCTCACCCCTCACCCCTCGCCACGTTTTAAATGTGCCATCAAACTGTGCCATTTTAAATTAAAATGTATAATTTATATAAATTTATTACGTTTTCAATTTACTTTCTTTTATAAAGACGCAGTTGTACAAAACCAAAAGCTATGCCTCGACATATTCTGCGGCTTTTTACATAACAATATACAAATAGGTTCTATAAATCGGTTCTATAACAAACGACCAGACGTCCCAATACATTTGGCAAATGCTATTTGTAGCGAAAGGGAATCCAGAACTATAGATTCTTGTTCATTGAAGTTCATATACAAATATTTATTTAGTGATATGATTTTAAACAAGTGCCTTCTTTTCTGTAAAATTTATATTAACTTTATACTTAATTCAAATAAACATACTTTCACTTACACTCATAGTCTAAAGTTTTAACATAATTCGCGTTAGTGTCACAACAACAGATAATAAATATAAATGATAATCATATAAGTATGATCGAGCAAAACGGCGGGAAGAAACTAGTCACGACATAAGTTACAACAAACATTAAAAATATAACGTCAATTAACGGAGTCGGTTAAAGGATTTTTTATGTTCTATAATAGACAACAATCATACCCAAAACACTGAACCGAACATCCGATAAATAACATTAAGATTATTGCGCTTGTTGAATGTTATAGAGGTTATTAAAGTGTCTTAGCCACATGTACGTTTGTGTTTTTATGTTGCTGCGAATGTTGGCAGATTGGAATTAATTATAGCGTTTCGGAATTATTCCGATATTTTGATTCTTTACAGATAACTAAAAAAAAAATTTTTTTTTTATTGGTTTCTATGTCAAATAATAATTTCTCAATAAGAATATTCTTTTTATATTATAATCTGTATAACATGATTCCATTGCTTTTAATTTTTTTTTAATCCAATTCTTTAAGATATGTCAGTAAAATGGCGAAGCACAATGAAGGTTTTAAATAAGGCTACCATTACCTGAGGTTATATTATTTTATATTGACCTTCATTAATCATATTTTTTGTATGGATGTACCTGCCTGTACCCTGCAATGCTTTTAGATTTAAGTCCTTTAGATATGACCCTGATAGGGATTGCCTGTTATTTGTCGGGTATAGAGAATGTTCCGTACACAACGACTAATGTTATTAAATAAATAGTTTATTAAACACAATAGTTTCTCTTGTGTTACGCAACGATATGAGATTGAATTTAATTTATTTCAATTATGAAGATAATTCAATTACATAATTAATCAATATGCTATGAGTACCTTAAACGGATACCTGTGGATGTGAGCTGTTTGTTCCGTACAATAATAATGACCTTTATTAAGTCTTGTAATAATCGTTGCGGAACTCTAAAGGATCTTTTTGTCAAGTAACTCCTAACTATAAAACAGTTAGACCCACCAGCGTTATCCTTTTAATAATATAACCGATTGTCTCTCGTTTTTGTAACGGATCGTGTGCACAATATTATATTACGACTTACGTCAAATCCTGTACCTGTTTCTAACTTTAGCTCACACGTTGCATTACTATCTTTAATTCCTTTGAGATAAAGTCCAATTTCTATCGCCGCTGAATCATATATCAAGTCAATCGTAGATAATTTGCTATCAGTTTTAAACTCTATGCCATAGAATTTATTTTGGGAATTGTTTGCAGCATATGTAATTTATGTAGCGGCCGGCAAGCTGTACTGAACTTTATTAATATATGATAAAGTCTATGTTACAACGACATAGTCGACATGTGTTATGTTTAAAGCACAATTTAATTCCGACCAGTTGACAGGTAGGATTTTTTTAATATTTACGGATATCAGACGGGGGTCGTTACAACCATTATCTTCGCACTAAGCAGGTAGAATTATAGAAAAATAACACACGAGAAATTAAATTAATGATAAGAATACTCTAGGAATTTGTAATATCTTTGTGATCATCATCTAACCATGATGTGATGGTTTTGTTGAGGATTTGGCTGTGTATTGAGAATCGGAAGAACCAACTACCTTGCTCTTTCCTTAAAGTAAAGGTTGAAAATAGCAAATTAATTAATGTTCTTTAAAGAGAATAAAACTGGTTCATATAAAACCTTCAATTATTCTACAAAAAATACAGATACATATTTTTATACAGCTTTAATAAAGTATGGAATCTCTTGCGGAGAGTGTTGTCAGTAGACTGAAATAAATAAAGGTAACTTCAGACAAAATGTTTTATTTTGTTGTCATGATACGACCGCTTAGAAGTACTTCATCTTTATTTATAGTTCTCTGACCATCGAGCGTCGTTTAATTTCTTGAAAACAAATACTTATCTCATGAAGTTATATCCAGTTCAGATATCGTGAGCTGTAACGGAATGTCCTAATTTTTAACAACATCGCGCGTCTTTTAGTAGTATCCGGTGCTTCGCCAGCATTTGCCTAATCATCATTGCCGTCTCTTCCTCGAAGGATCTCTCAATTTCCTTAGAGTGCAATGTGAAAGTCTTCGCTTTCTTAGCAGCCAACAAGAAAGAGTTGCGGGTAACAGAATCTGCATATTTTCTTCACACCACAGGCACTTTAATATTACTGTAAGATTATTGTACCACTGCTGGTAATTCTGGTAAGATTCCAGAACACAACTATGATCTCAAACTTCATCTCCAAGCTTCTTCAAAACAAATTACTAACGTTTTTACGAGTTCCCATTGATCCACAACGAGGACATCAGAATAAATTGGAGACATTGCTGTAAATATCTACAATCTGAAATATAAAAAATGCCATAGCCTTAATATGTGATAAGACTAACTAGGGAACAAAGCATGTGTCTGGAACGCTAAAAATAAATTACGTAAAACATAAAAACATCATTTTCATTATAAACAATTCCTGTCTCATTTAAATATCTAAGATGCATTAACACAAGCTCTGGAGACACAGTTCCCACTCAACACTTTTTTCATTGCGAGTAGAGTCTGTTATACATGAGTAACGTTATAAAAGTTTAAATTTGATTAAATACTCTAATGAATTAATTCGATTGCGAGCCAATAAATTGCTTTACCCAATCTCGCTAACTAGCTGATAATTACAAAACCTGTGAGAACTTCTGCGAGGTATCGTAATGGCTAATTTTATTGATCTATTTTATTGAATTAATGAAGATGGCTTCCTCGACTTGACCCAAGCCTGCTGCTATACTTCAGTATTACGAATTATTATTATTGAATGTTAATTAATATCTGTGTCTTTTTCTT
>DVQP01002581.1:0-12267 GCA_018231745.1 Danaus eresimus
GATCATAAGTTTTAACTGTAGAAAGCTTTTATAATTTTCAAAGAGAATAAAATGAAGTAAATGTTATATTTGTTAGCGTGTAATTAATTAAAATCTTGATTAAAAAGGTTTTAATTTATGTGACTTAACACAAACTTCACTAGTATTGAAATAAAAAGGAAAAAGTACCTATACAGCTTACAGCAAAAATTTTTGTAGGTACAACCATTTGTGACCAAGCTATTATTCAATATTATTTATATACGAAAAAAAAATATAGCTTATTATATTTAGTGTATAAAAAACATCAGAATATATTAAAATTAACATTTCACCTTACTGCGAAATATAAAAATGCATCTCAGTGGACGTATTTACATTCATTCCACATACTAATTCCTTTTGGAGTATTGCCAAACTTCTGAAACTTGGATTCGTTCGAATCCGAAAGCTTTCTCACGTCATTGACTAAATGTAAGACATTAACTTATTGAAAATTATTACATTGTTATGTGATTCACGTTACAATTTAAAATTTCGAGTTATGTTTTTGGTTGGTAGCATTCTATGATAACGGCTAAGATTTTAAATAAATATTAGGAAACTGTGCATATTACAACATCGTTTAAAAGGTATTTAGACTTTCTTCTTACGAAACTAACCCGAGATAATACCTCTAAGTGACGTTGTAAAAGCCATTAGGGCTGACAACTAGATCAAATAGAGACTAAAAACCGTGATACCTTGTATGTAACCAATTCTACAATGCCCTTTGATGCTAATTAAAAATATTAGGATTGATTAAAACATTATGGAGTCTTAAAATATTTTAGCTAATTGAACACTTCATTATTAAGAAACATAAAGAAAAATCTATCAACACAGCTGTTAAAGAATATAATTTTTAATATTTTCAATCATTAAAAATAGTACCCTTCTTACTAAGCAGAGAATATAAAGTTCTTTAAGAAAACCGTATATGCTAAAATAGAACGCATCTGATACCTTACCGAGACTTCAACAAATTATGTGGGATTTTCTTTTTTCATTCACACTAAAAGAAATCCATTTGCTACAAGTTATTTAGAATGAAATAATTACAGATTCTGATTGTTTATCTTAGTTATGACACAATTTTTATGTGTCAAGGAATTGACAAATTAATCATTCACCTCCTTACATAATTAATTAATAAAACCTTTAAAATAATTTTCTAAAGAATCTTATTTAAAATTTATATTTAATTATTTATTAACACAAATTTCTAAAACATAACTTTAGAGATGTTTTCTTTTCAATGTATGCCTAGACGAACTATTTCCCGCACACGAAATACTCTGGAGATAAACCTGGGCTTGTTAGATAAGTAACTCCTGAATTGGACATCATTGAAGTTTTGATATTAAGAATGCCATTGCTCTAAGGAGTGGTTAATTGAGTTTCTTGGAATGGTGCGACCACAATGAAACGGGTTTTCTTAGGGGTAAGGGCATTACTTATGCCTAAATGTTGTTAAATCCGCCCAAGTCCAAACACTTTTAGAAACCCTGGATAGAGACCCAATGGTGGTAGCCACTTCGGTGATTGAGGTATACTAGAAGATAATTTGTACGGCACCGTGGCGGTATATTAATCACTGAACACATCAACGGATATGGTCTTTCCGACTTTATAAGATAGGGTGGTACATAGGATCTTCCAGAGAGACGAAACTTGCTTTATATTGTATGGAATTGTGAAGAGTTGCATTAAGGTAGAGCATAATTCCGGAGCAAAACACCACCAGTGATATATTGTTAGGACCAGTTGAATTACAGATATGTATAGAAAACTACTTTTGCTGACCAGCTTTGTAGGGGATGATCATTTCAGATGTAAAATATCCATACTATGGAATGCTTAAGGGTATCAACTCCCTTGTCGTCCAAAAACCTCCAACGTGTACGATGCTTTAAATTCAATCAATCCTTGCTAATCTGCAAAGTTATACTGCAACACGCTATGTAAGCCAGTCTGCTTACATATTTTTTTGCGTCTGTAATGAATGATTCCGGAAGAGATAGAAGTTTGATATTTCTAGCGAAGCTTCTGCTGAGGATGGTCTTAAATTTGTGAATGAAGTCAGCAAAAGATAGAACATCGAGCCGGTATGTTTCTCAATATCTATTATTCTTGTTGGTCAAATATCGAATTCTGAGAATAATTATACAAAAAAATATTCATAAAAAAAACACTAGTCTTTGTTCAGAAAATACAATCCAACAAAACAAATATTTCTGTCACTATACAGTAACATATCCTCGGTAACAATGACATACCCCCGGTATACTGAATTCAATACAAAACGAAATGATAACTTACTATTAAAATATAAAGCTACTATTATAATTGTCAGATACACGTATGTTGAATTGTAGCAAAGTTAATTAAGAGTTTTTATTTCATAGTTGCGTGAACAGCTGAAATAGTTTGCATTTAAAAAATAAAGCTTAATAACACAACGATTGTGTTAAATATAAATGTCGTTTATTAAAATTTAAATATAATTATATTCAAGACGTCTATAGTTATCCTAAATCCAAATACAGTCTTATGGACAGGCAAATGTAAGTATATATTTTTGAACCTAAAATTCACTATAGCTGTAACTCAAAGGTAGGGTGTCTGCTTGCTCAAAATCCTGGCTTTAAAACCACCTCCACGTTTGTAAGTAGCATATTGTCTTTTTTTTTTAAACATTATAGAGTATTGTTTTTATATATGTTTAAAATATTTAAGTGCTAGGACGTAATTCTTAAAGACAATTATAATTATTGGAAAGCAATTTCACAGTTCCAAAGTAAGTAATGACATACATATCTATTACATCTGAAGTATTCTTAAAAATAATTCATTAAAAATAATATTTAAAAAGTATTCAAATTTAAGTGCAACTATTTTTGTCTTGAAAAATTTTAATTTTAATATAACACATGTATTCTTGCTTTTTTACAAAAAAGCTTTTAGTGTTTACAAATTTGACGAATCTATCGTTTCTACAGCGATTTTCTGGAAAGAAAGCAGCCATTATGGGGAAAATTAGATGTGATCGTTCTTCGAATCGGAGGCAAACACTATAAAAGCAATATTGCCCTGTAATAATGGCGCCAATTAAAAGTCAATCAACTGTTAATGCTTTCTAAAATTAAACTGATTTCTCACTAGCGTAGAACTAAATCGGATTTATTACTTATATAATTTATTTGATTGTCTCGTTTTAACGAATTATAAAATTATTCTCATTTTTAATACTATCCGTGTTACCTTTATCAATTTACTTTAATTAGCAATTATTGGTTATAATAGATTTTTTCATAATATAATGACAAGAGGTCATGTTGAGTTCTTGAGTGAAGAATTATTTCCATAATTCTAACTTTTTTTTAAAATTAAAATACTTTGTTTAATAATTCCAAAATTTTGTTCACTTACTTTTCAATTGATAGACACGCGAACTTTGTTTGTATAAAAATAGTGCTTTAAGATGCTTTGGGGTAATACTATTATGTCTCTAGGTACGATGCTTTTTGGTGCATTAGTCATGTTTGCTTTACATCAATGATGACAAGATCGAGTAGCAAATAACATCGTTATAGGATTATTCGTCAAATATGATAAGCCATGGATACGAAACGTTATCTTGAAGACAGATTAAGTAACTATTATATATAGTCTGTGTTATATTGTTTAATTAAAATTTCAATTATATTAAATAATTAAATAAACCGTTCTTGCACAAACAATAAATAATTCTCATTAGTTGTATGAAGTCAAAAGTATAGATTTTTTTGAGCTTGATAGAAATGAATAAACTCGTCGTGAAAAATTCTAGTTTTATATCCCAGCATATCCAAACAAGGAATTTTGCTTCTCTCTTGTGTTTTATAAAAGACGTCACTTTATTGAACGACAAAGGATTATTTTCTTTCTTTCTACCAGAACAGGGCTTTAAACCGCCATGTTCTTTCCTAATAACTTTTCATTTTTGAAACCAACAACTACCAAACTACGAAAAACGTACCCAATGTTACACTTTTGACACTTTGCCAAACCGCTAAGTTACATTCGCGCTCGAGTCACCCGATTGTACACATCATTATCTAACCAAGACTAATTAATAGCCATAACTCGATATAATTAACACAATTTTAATCAAATTTTAATGGATTGCAATGCTATTATTTATCAACTTTATCCAAATTTAGTTTATTTTCATGTCTAAACTGTTTTTGTATATAAAATTTATAATAAAAAAATTGTATTTAAATCATACAAGATACCACTGTATATATGTTTTTTAATAGTTTTTCATTTAAATAACCAATGTTTTTTGACTCCGCAATATAATTTTCTTCTACACACCATAAAATATACCTCCCATTTTTTATGTCAACCAACAGTTCTTGTTTTTTATATCTCTTTTTCTGAGATGATAATACTTTTAATGCGTCATTTTAAATCTTTTCTCTTATAACTTCAATAAAAACGACATTCAAGTAGTGACTTACGATTATTGTTTTGACGATTTGTCTTTAGTTCATCACAAGAATCTCTACAATAGAGACAGTCTATAATGAATCAAGCCAAGCAAATATACCGGGGATAGATTGTTTAAAATTTAAGTAAACAAAACAAAAACAGTTAAATGGAGGCGTTAACAAAATTATAATAGCAATTTAGAGACTATTGGGTTAGATGATTAAACATCGGTTGGGGCTTTTAATACGATTATTATTTTCATTCGGGGTAAATAGTTTAACTGTGAATATTGAAAACTCAAAACATGGTTAAGTTTATTACTATGCTGAGTTTTAATCAGCTTATTTTATCGACAAAATGTTGTATTCTTTGAAATAGATATACACGAAGTATATATATATATTACAATAATTTCTTTCATTAATACAAAATTTTATTGAAGAAGAAATATTTTGACGATTTAAACCTGTAACTTAATCCCTCAGACTTTTGATATCTAACATAAAGTAATCTAAGTTAATCGTTTTGTTTGTAAAATGAATTTTTATTCAAAATCGAAGCGAATGCTACATATAAAAAAATTGTAGCTATACTTTATTAAGATTTACTTTTTCGTTTATATCGTAATTATAAAAGCTTTTGTATATTTATGACATGGCTTTAAATAAAAAATAATATACATTCATGAGGTTCACACAAATGAGATTTTTTGTTTTCAAATGAAGCTGAAATACGTAAATTAGGTCACTCTGACGAAACGAATCCTTTCCAAAAATCTAAAACCGAGTTTCCTAGTTTTAATAAAAATGTGTGTCAAAGATTATGAAATAAAAATGGAAACAGATTAATATGAATGTCATTTGGTTAGAATTTTATCGTTAAACAAAATACAATGACTGTAGAAGGGTAATTTTATTATCTAAGTTTTGGACGAACAAAGTAGTTTAAATATTAAAGCATTTTTTTCCACTTATGTTTTTTCGTTTGTTTCATTTGCGGAACCAGTGTGCTGGTATTTATGGTAATATCGACATTACTCCCTTTCATGCCCGTAGCTATTAAAATAGCGGCATGGATTTAACAGCTTAAGTATTTAGCTGGAACTTTTTAGTAGGGATTTTCTAATAACAATGAAAGTTTTAAATTTTATTAAATTATTAGTATATTTTGCTTTCATTATGTCCGCTTTTCTTCCGGTTACACAAAATTGATTTTTATTGACTACCCAGAAGAGATGTTCCCGCGTAAGGTCTCATACGTTATATTTTAAACCATTGTCTGGAATTATTTTGTAGCTATAAGAAGTTATCACTATAGATTAATTTATTAGTCTTGGTAAGATAAAAATGATTAAATTTTACCGACTACTAAAGCTGTTATGTTTTTAGGGTTATCAGGTATTGATTATACCTCTGTTTTACTTTGGAACACCTACAACCATCAAAATGGGACATCCAATAACCAATCCAGAAACTGGAAATTCGTCAGACGATTAGAATTCAATCTATCAAAAGTCAGTTGTCAAGCAACGTAAAGACGTTGCATACATATAAGTCAACAATTGCACAAACAATTTTCTGTATAAACGTGATGGAATATTTGATTTGATACGTCTTTTTTTTTAGTATCATTTGTAATGATCTTATAAAGATAAAATAATACAACGATCACATATGTATGTATTTATTGATATTCATATTGATTTCAGTATGTTTCTCTTTACGGAAATATAATAATAAAGAAAATATAGGAACTCGTTGGTGATTTGGTTTTTTAAAAATTAAATAAAAATACTGTAATATAAATTGTTCATTATCACGAATTCTTATCAGAAAGTGTTTTTACTTATAAACATTTCAAACAAGTTTTGAACGGACAAACAATGTGTATGATAAATGTAAATGTCTAAAAGGAACAATATCCTTTAGAATTTCGTATATAAAAATGTATTTCTGTAGGTACTCGGTGAATTTTTAAGACTACATATTTTTTGACGAAAAAGATTCTTACGTCAAAAACAGTTTTTTGTGAAATTTATTCTGTATAATTCAATCCAATTATATGTTCGTAGTTATAAACAGAATGATTAAAACTAAATTTCAAACGATGACGGCAATTAGAAAGTTTCTTCGGTAGCCTAAAGTTCTAAATCCCTCATTAGAATTTAAATAAGAAAATATATTTGATGAGGATTTTTTACTTATGCACAAAATCACTTATAAGACTAAGGAAATGAAAGAAATGAACTTACTAGCCCCGTGACAGGAAAAGAAAATCAGTTGGAAATATTGTGTTTAATCCATTGGCAAGAGTTATAGTGTGATTGCTTATTTAAACTTCAGTTAAAACAATGAAACAAACATAATGTTTCAGTATACATTATAATAAGAATCGTTTTATTCTATAAGACCAGTAATTATTTATAATTTTTTTTTTGTTTATAATGACAATGAAAGAACACATTGTTATATGATTTGTTAAAAAAAAATTCAAAACTTCTTTGGCTGATAAACATCATTATTCCACCAAACACACTCCAACACATTTTCTCCGCACAGGATTCGAAATTATAATATAAATCGTTCTATAAATAACAAAGTTGACATTGGAAAAATATTCCACGATCCAGTATGAGCTTATGGCTTCATAGAGTAATAAAAAAATGTTCTACACTGAGCTTATACAAGATACACTATTAGAATCCAGGGCGATGGTTATTTTAATGCAAAGAAATATTAAAAGTTCCTTATTATTTAATATGTATGTAATATAATTGATTATAGTAATTCGATTGAAAAATAATTGAAACAAATTCATACAGACCTCAATTTGAAATTTTATCCTTTTAATAAAAAGTCATTGTTCTGATTGTGGTTTGCAACGTTGTGCTAGTATTCGATTTAAAAAATAAATAAATAGGTTTTAATTTCGTTAAATTCTTCCTAACCATTTTTTCTTGTTCAAAATAAAAATCACTAGTTATATAAGATTATAAGAAAAGTTTCTTCAAAGTATAATTTTACATTTGTATACAAAATATACTAACACGTTCTTGTTAATGAATGTTTCAAGAGATTGTGAATGTTATATTATGTTTAGTGTATAAAGATGTAATCTTAGTTTTAGCTACCTCCAAAACTGTTCTCAGTAACAAATAAACTTAGAAATTTTTAATTATATTTAATTTTAGCACAACAAGACTATAAAATGCATGCAGTATGAGGATGCATTATTTCTCATTCTCTCACTCTCACTTCTATATTTAAATTTATGTAGAAAATTAAATACAAACTATTTTCGTCTTTGTTTTAAACCTTGAGCTTTACTAAAGCTTACACTCCAATGCTGAGTTATGTTTTGATCTCACAACAATGTAAATGAGTGACCCCTTATGTCTCATTTGGAATAAAACTGAGTTGAGTCTTATCCTCTAGATTTTGTTTCATCCCTCGTAACAAAGTAGTTGTATTTTTTTTCTTTTTGTCCATAGAAAACATCTGTAGTTTATAAAATATTTATAAACCGATGCCGATGTCTATTCATAGACAAAACTTAGGAGACAACCACATAACCAACATTACTGGAACTACTCAATATTATTATTTATTTATTTTAATAAATATTCTAAAATCTCATTAATAAGCTTAGTTAATTTTTTTTTAAATCATTGTTTGAAGTTATTTAAAAAAAAAACAATGATTAACCGTTTTATATTTCAATTGAATAAATATTATAATGTGTGTATAAGCTATAGGAAATAAAATAAAAATTATTGTGTTGAAATTATTAAGAGCTAAGATTTATTATAAAAAATTTTTTCACTGCTGACTGTACTATCTACATCGAGCCTTACAAAATCCTATTATCATATAAATGCCAGTACCTCAGCTGTTAAGGCTCTCAATTGTTCCCAATTCGATGTCCCGGTTGTGCTGTGTCTATATATTGGAGACATTGTTATTATGTAGTGGTTTGGTTTGTAATGTTTTTCAATATTAGCTGATCTGATAACTTTGTATACATTTATGACTAACATTTAATTATTTTGTTTGAACTAATACGAAAGTTGCAAAAATTATTTTTTCTTTATCAACTTTACCTGTGATGATATAAAAGAATAATAAATAAAAGTATGAGGCAATGATAAAAACAAATAATAAGACAAATTAATAACAGAAAGAGAATATATATTGGATATTGTCTATACAAAATGTGTCATTATTGAACACAAGTCTTCCTAAAGTCATTTGTTTTGTTTAACTTGGTTAGACGTTGAATATGCTATTATAACATTAAAAAAAATCGAAAATAATGATAAATTTATGAAGTTTGTTTGAAAATCTAAGCAAATTATAATTTTATGAATATATAGTTCGACAAGTAAGCCATTTTTGTAATAAGAATTTAAAATAAAATTGTTTCCCCACTGATGAATTAACCACTTGACAAGTTATACATAGGAAAATTTGCATGGGAATATCTGTACTGTAAGAAATAAGTTTAGGCAGCATTTTCACTTAGATGTTTATTGCTCCACACAATATCATATAGAGGGCGCCAGTTTCCTATCATAATAATTCATAATTATTATCAGTACATAAATAACGTTTAGCTTGGAATTATAAAATACATCACAATTTAAGTTATTACAAATAATTATTACTAAAAATGCCTTTCCATATTTACAAATTAACGACCTCGTTTTGGTGTTGTGAAGGATCTTACAACATTTAAATATTTATTTCCAAGTTTTTAAAAGTCTCGAACCCAACACTTTTATTGCAATAATCGAAGAAATATTATTGTTAAGAACAACTTATTTAAAAAAATCACTGCATGTATATGACAAACTTCGCTTCATAATATAAATGTGCAAGTTTATATGACATTTACTAACAAAATAATTTAACAAACTGTCATATTGACAGCATATTACATCCTCGTAATATACTTTATACTCTTATTATACCACAGTATAATTGTCAATAAATATAGATTTATTTCTGCTTCTTATAATGAGATCTTATATTGTCTGCCCGTGATGTGATCACAGTTGCTGAAAAGTAAACGAAATTTTGGGACTATTTAGTTTTTAACGTATTAAAAATTCGCGGAGTCTAATCCGATTTTTTTGTTTTATTTCTATTTTATTAATCGGACACACCAAGATGCTTTTTAAACTAGATCTATGGTCAAACCAATTTGATATTATTTCCATGAAACACCTACATGAATTTTTTTCTTAACATCGGACAGATAAGATTGCTTATCATTTGACTAACTAATTTGATCTTATTGCTATGGGACACACTTACAGGGATGATAATATTTTTTATACCACCTAGAAGATAAGCAACGTGACGTATTTAATCTTTCTTTTACTTCATTGTTATTATACAATTTCATTTTTATATAGCAAACATATTAATTACTTTCTACAATGTAATTAATTATTTTTTTGGGGGTTTAACCTAAATATATATATTATCAGTACACTATTCACCGCACAGAATGTAAATAATTTTAGTTGTTATTATATTTAAACTCAGTATAATTTGATTTTATTTTTGTATGACATTAACAAAGTATTTGGTTAAAATATTATGTTGATGTCTATTGATATTATCAGAGTACCTCTTTTTTAAACTGACACTTGTATGTAGTATGTCCCTTTGTTCTAATCGATGAAAAGTTTCAAATGTTAAATTAATTCTGTGAGTAAATTGAAGTGTTAGCCGTTATTTAAAATTGGTTTTGTGTGTTATTCTTTGTGGTAACAGTAAGCTGGAGGTGCTTTTACTAAACGGTAAGTGTAAATGATTATACACATTTACTTATTTGTATATTAAATTTCACCGATGATTTTATCGACACCGATCTGGTAAAATCGACCTTTTCATAAAAAATATTTTGGCGAGGTACTTTACCCTTCTCTGTAACTTTCAGTATTTTATATATCTTTGCTCATTTCTATAATAAACACTAATACTGTATTAGTGTTCTTAGGAAATGATCGAAACTCAACCGATTTTAATCTGCAATTTTCTGTTCTATGTCTATTTTTGTACATTAAACATTTATATGTATTAGGAAAATTTACTACCGTCGCGTCCAAATGAAAAAAAAATGTCCGAGATCTTTACCTTTATCAAAAGTTAAATTGTTATGAAATTGTGAAGTTTCGACTACAGGATCCGTTAAATATTGTAGTAAAGAACGTGTGTCTTTAGAACCTGTACCTCAGGCTCCAGCTTTCAAAAGCGGTTTGCTCATGGTAAGCATAATGACTTCGTAGATTATATGGTCACTTGACTCACACGGCTCTTCTAGAGCTGCCTTTTTGAAATAAAATTCTATCACCTGCACATCCTGACATTTGTCAGTTGGAACCAAGTCGTTTAGTTTTGCAGCAAATCGCAGTTAGCAGGAAAATTTTCCGTTAGCCTCCTTTCCTAACGTTCCAGGACAAATCGGCGTTTTGTAGTAGAGCCTTTCCTTCCAAGTTGGTCGTCATGTGCTATATAAAGCTTTCATCATCATACATTTAAGATTCTTAAATTTCGCATTTCCTCGTGGTCTGTATAGGGTCTAGGTTGTAATTGCGTTGCTTTTGTCACGCTGGCAAATAAGTTTTTAATAATTTTCTCCAGGTGGTCTAAACGTTCAGCTATTTGTAGATCGCAGACGTTTTTTTATTTTCCGAGGATTTTTGTCACAATTGTCAACGTTTCATCTTCGTCATTATCAATTTTGAGGATATTTCGCGAACAATCCATATAGGCACGGCACAGAGAACGATCACTTCTGACGTGTAAGAAATATATTTATGCAGTACTTCCGCTTAGATGTTTATTGCTCCCTAACTAGTAACAAAATTACTAATTCACCACAAGGATTCTATTTAAAATATTCAAAGTAACATATTTAGGTGTGGGTTAGTTACAATATCATACAGAGGGCGCCAGTTTTCTATCATAATAATTTTCAATTAATATCAGAATATAAGTAATGTTTAGCCTAGTATTATAAAGTACATCACAATTTAAGTTGTTATAAATAATTTAAACTAATAGTACATAATGGCACTAGAACTGTCAATGCAATTTATCTATTTTCATTTTATCTGGTTATCTTATCTCGCCATTTGCGATTTTATAATAATACAATAAAAACAGTATCTCAAAATAATACCTACTTACTTTATTTTCGAACAATAAAAGGTTATGCGTTTGAAATATTCAGATATATTTATGTTTCGGGATGTATCGAAATTCATAAAATTTTGAGAACAGTTTATGTTTTACGGTTTTCCAGTGAGATGATAATAAAATAAACAGGTATTGTTTATGGTGACGTGAATATTTGAATATGACGAAAATATAAAAGGTTTGAACTATATAACCTATCTGTCAATTTGTATGAGAATATTTATGGTGGAAAGCACTTAATATTTTTTGCTCTGATCTGATCTTTGTGTTTGCTCTTATAAAGTTTTGTAGCTATTAGAATCGCAAGCAATTTTAACAAGTAATTATAATTTAAAACGGTTTATTCTGTTGAAGTTTTAAATCAATTTTTTTTATAGAATTGCAATTTTTACATAATGAGATCTAAATTCCCAAAATAAATAAATTAAAATATTATTTAACTACCGTTTTCAAAACATAAACACAAAAGATTTACACTGACACAAAAATTATGAATATAAAACAAACATACAAATATTATACATGTATATTAGTACGAAAAATTTTAAACCGGGACATACAC
>DVQP01002582.1:0-12266 GCA_018231745.1 Danaus eresimus
CAAGCGATTTGAATCTATTATATAATTAAAAAAATATCTGCTATCTAATTTCACAATTTTTATTGAGTATATGTAGTTTACACACACCATATCGAGTTAAAAACGACATTTAACTGGTCTGTTTGAAAACGAATAAACTCGTCATACAAATATAATGTCCAGCGTCAATTTAAACACACTATTACAATGCTTTCACCGGCTGTTGACATGATATCGAGATCAGAAAATATTTGTTGGTCAGCTATCCGTTGTTTGAACATTATTGTTAATCATAATAAATACGAAACAATGGACACTATTCAATAAGCGTATTATAATTTAATATTAATGGCTAAGCAAAAGTCTGGTTTAATAATTACTGTATCTCATACTAATATTTTTTTAATAAAAATAAGAGTTATACTAGGTTCAGATACAAAATATCAGTTATTGGATAATAAATATTCATGTACATTAATTGTGCCTTTTAAAAACATTTTTATTAATTTAAGACTTAATATTTTATAGGACTAGAAAATTTTATGTAAATAATAGGCGAATAACTCTAGCGTGTATAATAGAATATTAAATTATTTAGACTGCTGTATAGCCAGTAACATTGTTACCTTTTATCATATAAAAGTATCTTTAATATGATCGTAAGATTGAGTCTCGACTTCAAACGCAATTCAAAGTAACTGATATACTTCAGAATTATGTCATCAAGTTTATTAGTACCATAAATAAGATATTGAGTTACTGCTGTAATATTTATAATTATTATATACAACTATAAGTATTTCCGTGTCTTTGTGCAATGCTGCTGAGTAAGATTAGTAAATAAAATTTTTGTAAGTTAAAAGTAAGTATAATTGTATTACCTGGCGTCGCCCATGCTGATGAGAGAAGAATAACTAAAAGCCAAACTGTGGTTTGCCGGAGAAGCGCGCTCCGCCGCGCCATCTCACTGTACAAAAATACAAAAGAATAAATTACAACAAAGAACAATCGATTATTATAACAGCAGTATAAACACAATTGACAATACTTTTTAATATAAAAGATTAAACATAAACCTTGACAAGCATTTTATATGTGAGTTGTAAATACAAGTATCTTTCACACGTTTTTGCTGTGCTAAATATACAGTGATCTCAAATGCTGCTGCCGTCAGCTGAATATGAAACCGACACTCAAAACAAGATAAGATTTAAATGAAATGTTGAAAGAATATCTTAGAACTAAATACCTTTATACGAATATTGATCTGAAGCAATGCCTTGATTAAAGGGACTAAGCGTTTCAAACAAGTCTTTCCTTCGTATCGAACTAATTACTTAAACAACTAATTAAAACAAATTAAATTAACCGTAATACACGATATTACTAAATAAACTATAATTAATACATAGAATTGTATCTTTAATGAAAATGAAATGAAATAAAATTAAAAAAAATATTTTTGCTGTTAGGTCTAGGGAAAATTAAAAAAATGCAGATCTCTGTTTTCAGTATATCAAAATTTGCTGCTTTGTTGCATGGATAAATATTTAGATGAGTACTATATAAAATATATAACATCTTAATCTCACACCACATAAGTAAGTTTTAAGAGGAACGTAAAAAGATGCCGTTTTTCGTGACAGTAAAAAATATTATCTAAGATAAGCATCGTAAGAATTTCAATGTCTACTCAAAGCTACTGGCCGACTGCTTCTATATACATTTAACTAGATCTAAGTCGTTCGTGTGTTACGTTTTTGTTACAATACTTTGTTACAAATATGGCAAGTACAATTATCTTACTAGAATTTTAATTGAACGTATAATTGAGTGATGAAGTTGTTGATTTAGTACGTAGTGGAACTTTTATTTCATACTCCCAACTATTCTCAAGCTTCGGTGTATTTCATTCGAATGTAACAGAAAATCCTAATTAAATAAAGTGCTGTTTGAACGGCGTTTTAAAATAAATTGCTGTACAAATCCATTTATTCTAATGCAATTTACGATTGTTGAAATCCCGCAGCGCCTACGAGGAAGGAACAGATAACATTAATTTTAGACCATCCTAAGGTTTCCCGTGTACTAGATTAGCTGATAACTTTAAGGATGTTACACAGCATAAGTGAGACATAACAATAAATCTAAATCGATCCTTACGATATATAGTTTTGTTCACACGAAAAAGTGTGATAATAATTTAGTAGTTTTATTATAATTGATAGGAGTCAACAAAAAAAAAATATTAGAAAACTCAAAACACGTTTGTCGCTGTAAGGAAAGCCGAGGGCTGTAAGTCATAAAAATTCCTAGTTATAACTTAAACCGGTTAACTATCCACGTAACTCAACGCAAAAAGAAAACTAGTTTAGCTACCAATATTACCAGCATTCATTAAATCATAAGAAAATGCTTCGAATTAAATCTCTTTTAAAATTGTAGGGCAATTGCACCGAGTGAATTATAAGTTAGCAGCGAGTAATTTTGATCGGGGCTTAAAGTTACATATTTCTATCAATTGTGACATGTTGCATTTATATTGTTAATAGATATCATTGTATTGAATAGTATTAAAATATCTTACACCCAACAATCACATCGCTTAATATTGTCATTAATCAAAATATTAGAAGTATGGAATTATGTATACTTATTTTCATAATTTAAGGTATTTTTTTTGTGTAATCATAACGATATTTCGTATAATAACCACACAAATTATATTATATACTTACTACTTTGTTTTAAAACAACGAGACTATAATAAAAAAGATGTTATATTAAGGTTTCTCTTAATAAATTTAATTTAATTTGCAACGACAGCAAACATTATTTGAAATTTCTAATATTTAATTTCTTCCCAAAATAATATACGTATGTATATTAACAAATCATTAAAATGTTTTTGTGCAATCGCTTAATACAGATATGAATGATGTTGTTAAGAACAATTGGATGAAATAAAATACAATGACTTGGTCTTAATAATTACAAGGAAGTTTAAATCACAACCCATCCCTAGCAATAACTACAATATAGCAATTCTATTTGAAAACAACAATGAAAAGGTATAAACAAAAGGTGTAGAAAACAATCATTTGGCTTGGTATTCGTTCTATGCCCGGACCCGTTAGCAATCCATTGTCTTTGAAACTGGTGGTGAGCACGTTCCAGCATAATGGAAGATCAATACCTTCAGTTCGTCTTAGGTAATAAGTTGGTTAAACCTCGGAAATTACCATCCAAAGATATCAAAATACATTGGTACCAATGCAATAAAGAGTTAATCGAAGGTTAAACTAAAATTAAATTAATGTGCCATATAACCGAGGAGTTCTTCATCCAGGTGATAAACGTTAGATTGTATCGCATTCCATCTGCCAGACTTCCGCTCAAGTTATAAACTTAGTGAAGAAACTCGTCCTACATTGTTTGAGAAGGATATAAATGCTTCTGTAGACTGCCTACTTGAAGCTCCTGTGATTACACAAATATGCAGATATACACTAAAATACAAATTAAATCTACGATTTCAAGAAAATCGGCAAAAAAAGGCATTAGACTAAATAGTAAATTCGTTTATTCTGTCTACACGGTTTAAATATCAAAGCCTTTAGTAATATATATTCATATAAAAACCAAGATGCCAAAGTCATTGTATAATACTATTAAAGTATTATATCTAAATTAAATTAAATAATTATAATATCGTTAAAACAGTCTAAATTATCTCGTTCAAATTATCCCGCTCATAAAGTTCGTATTCGCTTTGGTATAATAACAGCGTCTTGTAGTTCAAGTAGTGACCTTTATAAGTCCTTTATAAATTCACAATTCCTGCGGTAAACCAAACCAGGCTAACCTGCACTTAAAGAATGGTTTCTTTGTTAGAGAATTAAATGAAAAGGTAACGGCAGTCGCATGCCCATTTAACGGACTATATAAATCTGAAAAGGTTCCTGCCCTTACTATCGCTAACGTTTTGTAAAGCTTAATAGCAATATAAATTAAATTAACTATTCTTTATTTAAGATTGTATCATCTTTGAAATGTTTAAAATCTACATTGAAATATATTTGTTCATTAAAATTAATTTGTTTAATTAGATAAGTGAGCGGCTCTGAGCTTGGTTAAATAATTCAAGTTATAGAAGTCGTGATATTGTTTGTTGTAATCTATCGATTCCAAATAACGCGGCATTTGTGTTTATCTCAACGATCTCATTAAATTATCTGCGCAACGCCTTAAAGTAGTTGTGTTCTAAGTCACTTGCGGCCTTTTAACATCCAGCATAGAATCATGAACGAGATTAAAGTTTCTTGATCCCCAAGACAGGTGTACCGCTTAATGGAGTCTTAACATTGCAATTTGTACTTTAATGACCTGAAACTACGATTCTTCTAAATTACACTGAGTATGAAGGAACTACGCTCCCTTATTAGTAAACTCCTGGTAGATTTCGACACAAGAATTCACCATTTTTGCGACGCGATATAAAATAACTAGACAAAAAGTTGCAATAATTTACGTAAAAACTACATTTTGCAATGCAGATAATGTCTTGAGATACAAATGCCCACCCAACACGAAGGGTACTCAATGGCTGATGTTAAGATATTTTAACCATGCTGCAGTACATTTACGAGGAAAGTTCTTGAATATTTAAGCTCTACGTTCTTTTAGAACAACAAATTTTATTACGAATATATAATACTATATGTAAATTTTAATAAGATATCGTTATATCTTTATTCATGAGAGCCATATAGGTCTCGGTCAATCAATTATATTGTTCGCGTATGTTTGAATATATTAATATAAATTATTTCGACATGTATGATTATGTAAAAGTGTTTATGTAAACGCATAGAATCCTCGCTATTTGTTTGTCGTTACGTAATAACTTATTCCAAAGATCAATAGGTCAGCGTTTAAGATGAGACGATCGTGATGCGGATAGGTGTTTTAGTTGCAAATGCAGGAAATTATCTTACTTAATATTAATACCTTAGTATACATTAAAAATAATCATCAAGTAATTTATTGTTAATGTATTTCTTGTACTTATGTTAGCGAACTATCACGTTAATGTCATCTGTATAGTAAGTCTTACAAGAGTATATTCTTCAACGTTAGTACAAATATTTCAATAGTTCAGTTTCTATTATTATAATCCTAACAAACTATTAGACCAAAGCATATCATTTTGATATCATCCATGATAATGATGACTACCATATCAGATAATTGACATTCAGAATATACTACGAGATACAAGATATATGTATCACATACGGACACTGATTCACAGTAACACAGAGCCTCATTACAACTGAGAGATGGGATCGGCACGCGAGAAAGATGAGATCCAGATAGCATCCAGAGACTTGGCACCCGGTTCCTGTCAACGTTTATTCTTCAAGTTTATCTACTTTATTTTTCATTTACATTCAATTTACTACCTTGATTTAAGCATAATATTGATAGCCATACATATATTTTGTAAAGCACATTCATTATGGTTCATTTATGTATGGTTTGAAATTAACAGTGCAGAAGTAATAATAATAAAGCTTCCACTAACGTGGCAAGTAATATTTAGTATATCATAGTATCAGTAGACCCCGGCAATCTGCATCATAAAGATAATAACTCGACAATCCTTTAACTGTGAGCGGTAATCTTCAGTTTATGTTATGGAGGCAGAAAATGGAATAAATCCCATGAAATTGATTGCTTTTCTGCGATCCTGAGCTATTTAACTATAATATATCCACAATTGTATTCATTCTAAAACAGCGCAGTTTCGACTTGATTAAAATTTACTTAATTCCATTTAAGTATAAAGTCATTAAATTTTATTATCTTTTTTATGTTTAGTTACTACATGATTATATGAAATAAACTCTCATGGTTAACAGATAAGGTTATTGTTCCTAATTACTATCTTAGCGCGATAGTTTTAAGCAATTTTATTTGTAATATAAATAATACACATGGTTATATTAACGAAATAGCAAATATAATATACAAAAAGCTTATTTTGTTGCATATCAACAAAAAAACTTGAAGTCTTTAAAAATATTACAAAAGAGAACGAAAACAAGTTTATTGTTTTTGTCATTTTCAACTTGCCAGTCTTTTTGAATAACCTTGATCTTTTAAGATGCATCTATTTAAGGCTTTATCATTAATATGTTATTCATTATTTTAGCATTTTATAGCCAATTTATTTATATTTTCAATGCTTTTATGCTGTTTAAAGTTTTAAATTTATTTGTCATTCAATCAATATAAATATACGTAAGTGCAGCGTAACAATTGCAAATTCATTAATTATTTCATTCACGCAACCAAGCAGATGTTTAAGAGGATAAGCTACATTCACACTATTCCATTTAATAGCCAATAGATTTTGTCTTCACAAGGGAAGTATTTAAAACATTCCTCTCCACAAAGCTCCAGTTAGTACGCTCATTATCCCCAGTAACCAGTATCAGTACAATGAATTATGGATTTAACCAAAGTTAGTACCTAACAAAAGGGCACAAAGCTTATAATAGCCTAAGTTCAATATACGTCAGACAAATGCATGTTTGAATGTACAACGGTACTGTAATTTCATTGATGCACGAATATCAGCTATGGTACCTACATAATTAAGTATATGAAATATATGAAAATTGTGAGTTTAAATTACTTAAACTTCAATATTTGTAGCTATTTATTTATCATAACAAATATTCCGAAGGTTTGATTACCTACTGTATTACGGTTAATGAATCTACATGTAAAATACGTTCTTTGTAACATAACTAAATTACTATATAAATTACTTATAAATGTGGACATTTCTTGGAATATAGGTAGTATATATATCAGTGTGGGTGAACGTTGACCTTTCACTTAATCGAATCATAAAACTGTACAGTAACACATTATATATGTCAGAGTAACACTCAACTAATCATAAAATTTCAGCAAACATCCTTTAGATAAAACGAAACAATATTTTAATCACATTATGAATATTAAACGTTACACATCAATTAAGAAAGTAAAGAAATCTATATAGAACATATATATAATATAGCAGTTATACTTAAAAAGCCAGTTTTCAGTCATTCCCATTTGACTATTTAAGTAACTATCCAAAGGCGATTACTGTTATGATTGAGTTACTACAGGCCATAGAACATAAATACCATCGTTTATGGGACATTTATCGGCAATGCAATAAATTAAAAGCTTATATAATAAATTCTATATTAATCATAACCTATTATTACTTTAATTACCGTTACTAAAACCACTTGTTTAATAAATAAAACATATTCCTAGAATTTGGGTGGACGTACACTGGTGTAGATAAACTTATAAGGTATTAGAAATTTAATTTAGAAAGCGTTTTGCCAATGTGTCATATTTGATTTTATTTGCTTAGATCGTTGTAATGTGCGCAATAAATCTTATTAACGGATACGATGACAGTTCACACGACACTGAGCGATAGGCCTGGAAAATAATACACCTATAAATTTATATCATACAAATGATTAACTAACTTCTAACCTGATCTATCAACGTTTTTGTTTCCAGATACGACGTAGCCAAAGAAACTAAGTATTAAGTAATATTTTACACGGAGGAAAATCTCTTATATCATTAACATTGCATTGAATGGTATGTTTTAAATAGAATGTTAGCACCGGAATACCAATGTGGGAAGTCTAAATGTATAAGGTACAAGAAAACAGATCAACATTTGCATACAAGGGTACCGGTATACCGGTGATTGATGCTATCCAGCTTCAAAACGCATCTCCAAGCCAGATGTTCGAGATATCAACATAATATATTCTAATGTGGCCATAACTTTGCTATCACCGTAAAACATATACTGTGACTGTGTTTATATTTTGCTCTACGATTTAAAAAGTAAACAACCACATGTTTTATTAATATAATATGTAATATTTTATTAAAATGACTTCAGATAATATTAACACAAATGATCCCGCCTTCAAATATTTCTTAAGGACGCGACCCACCAAATATTTCTGGGAATTTTAGTAGCAGCTTTTAGATCTTATCTAAAATTCAATACATTCGCTGTAAAACAAGCATATTCATCAATTCGGAATCCATGCGTTGATGTTGTACGTCAAAATTATCGAGAATCTCGGACAATGAAAATTTATAGTTTTAGTGATGCACCTACGCCGCACCGGCCGTTTTAAATAAACGTGCTATCGATTAAGCATCCTCCAAAGGACACGGTCTATGTATTATCCGCCAAAGCATTTGATCTTTGTACGCATTACCTTTTAAGCGGAAACGTAAATAAATCCTTGTTGCATGACTGCATAGATAGGCCTATATTTTCTATGAAACTAGATTCACATATGCATAGCACATATTATTCACCACGCTTGAAGACAATACGCACACAATTTAAGGGAAATCGCCTTCTAATTGACTTCACTTCATTTGCATAAGTAATAGAGTACGTAATAATGACAAAACTTTAGAGTTTAGAGGCATTTGAAATAGAAATCTTTACCAGAATTACTATCTATAAAGGGTGCCATTTTAAATATTGAGATTAAATTTCAACTATATAAAGGAATTAAAAGGTATAAGTAATAAACAAAAGCATTTTAAAGGTCAGATCAATAGTAAATATATTAATATATGATTATATAATTTTTACGTCCAACACTTCAATAAGATATAACAAGATAGCAAATATTATTTTACGTCACCATAAAAAATATTTGAAACTTAATTGCAATCTAGTGTCACGCAAAAAATATTTATATTCTTGTGTCACGTATCTTAATTCGAATTAGCCAATGCATTCACGTAAAAATCTTCGTATAATGTTAGTATAACTTTCAAAATGTAATTTACATACAGAATTTCAATAAATAAATTATCCTAGTTTCAATATATTTCCTACAAGATATTTTAAAATGAAAGTTTTTATACGATACAACCATGTGTTGTCATAGTCAATATTTCCATATTTACTTTGTCTTATTTGTATTAGCTTTCTACGATAGCTCTGTTATAATGGTGCTAATAACGCCGACCCACATTAAGAGTTGAAAGTACTTACATACTTCTTTATATTACTTCAGTTACAAGTCTGAATGTATGTTTGTTATGTTATGTTCCTGTACACATGAATATTTGTAACTCCACACCAAATCTACATTACCAATTTATATATAGCTTAACGGTAATGTACTCATATCTTAAGTATTAGAATAAAATAGACAGATAGCTGACATATTATTTCATTGAGAAATATCAGAATAAGCAGGCGACGTTGCGGCAATCAAAGAGATCATTACAATTTCTTTAATCACAGAGAATTTGTAAGCATTTAAAAGAAAATTCTCACGACATAAATATTAAATGTGATAAACCTCGTAATAATCACCTGATTACACGCGACTGTAGAAAATATTAAACATTAATTAATGATAAACTAACTATCGTTCTTAATATCAATTCTTCGTGAGAACTTCCGTGGCTAACGAAGTATTAACGCGGTTCAAAACCGAATACGGTTAAATTGGCCGTAATGGTTTGTAGAATATTTCATATAATGGGCATTTAAATTCAATTTTATAATAATTTCTTGTTTCTATTAAGTATCAGATATTTATGGCTGATGATATTTATTTAATGATGCTTTACACATTCTTTATGTTAAACATGATTCATAACATATTAAAATTAACGGAAACAAAATATAAACTTTAAAAGACATAGGTCAATATTACCAATATTAAGATGACTAAGAATAAATCGTTTCTATGAGTGAAGTGGTTTGAAAATATTAACAAATAAATTGGTTATTGTATTTTAAACACTTCTAAGAGTGTTGTAACTGTAAAGAAAACACAAATGAGGTCGTGACCGCTGGGTTAGGTCTGAGTTGTGAAAATTTTGTTCTAGATGGTAAAGGTAAAAAGGTATAGTTCATTTAATATTTAAGGTTATACGTTAAATAAGCTTAACCAAAAGCTAGTGTATACACAGTTATATTTATTTGTTACGGCGATTCTCCTAAACTAAGGGAAGTTAATTTAATTTGTTTCTCTAAATAAGCTTTCTTGAATTGCAATGATTTCAAATATAAAAAGCGCAATAGCTAATAATGAATATATGTATGTGCATTAAAATTATTTGGAAATCGTTTAAATTTATTTTAGTATCAAAAATAGACAGCTGTCAAATTAACTTTACCTTAATTTAGACGAGATGAAATCCCGTAACTCGGTCAGGGGGCCAGACGTGATTAGATTGTTTGCTTTTGATTTAATTCATTTTTTGCACGAAGTCAACTTTGAATTCCATGTTTACCGATTTATTGAAGAATATTTATAGACGAATCCGCTTATAATTCAATTATAAAACCTATATGACATCAAAATACTATTTTATACACTGTAACGATTTTGTTTGATTTTAGAGGATATGCAATAATTTTGATATATATATATATGCACAAAATTTTTTGCCTTCATAGATGCTGTTAAGGGTGTAAAGCTAGTAGGTACTTCGTAATACACGCATCGAAGCCGTTAAATTTCTAATTTGTTGCCATCAAGTTAATTCTCTTTTAATGGCTAATAATATATTATAAGCAGATTAAATATAATTTAGTGTCTTATTAAGGGTAATATTTATTCTATCAGTGTTATTCCTGTTGCTCAGAACGAGCATATTCAAGAACACTGCCAACAGGAATCGCGGTCTGTAAAGCATCAGAGCTGTTAATAATGAATGCAATAAATATCGAATACAGCAATAGCGATACATTAGCTGATATAAACGTAAGATATTACGATCTATTTGAAAAGGGGCAAGCGTATTCATAACCTGCTGTGCCCGTTCCGTTTCAGAATTACTACCCGTTCCTATGAACAGATGCTATTGCACTGTATGTTAAAGTATGACAGAGTCTGATTAAATGCCGCTTAATGTTCAACACAAAAGCCACACAAAAGGCTGCATTGTGACACTAAGCAAATATCGAACTCAATATGGAATATTAATTTGGATGAAAAAACGTTCTTGAAATATTTTAATGATAAGATAATTAGAATTATTATAATTAGAATTAGAATTATTTTCTATCCCGTCAATCAGGTGCTATAATTTAAAAGTAGGTATAATTTTAATAAGAAGTACCTATCTACCACCGGGTAAGAAAAAATTATATGAATTCAATGCTTGCATTATGCTTTTAAATATCACCTTACGTAAGAACAGAAAAATCCCGTATCAATAGTTCTTAAACTTATGTCAAAATACGAGTAATTTGTATAATATTTCTTTATTAAAAACTATGACTGTATGCTTATTCTAAGTTTGCATCGTCACATTGAATACAGACCAGGAACAGTCTTATGTTCATCAAACATAAATATTCGCATATTAGGTATAGTATTAACGTAGGGTATTGAATGATAGGGGGAAAACGATGCTGCAAATTTAGTATAAGCATACTGTATAGCCGATTCAGTCTTAAAATATGATAGATCGCATACAAAGTTGGCGGAGATTATTTTATATTCAAATTTCAAACGCTTTGTCCTGTCGAAGGTAAGTTAAGGAGCGAAACAAGTCTGAATTCGGCGCAGGCGCAGGAATGTATGTCGAAACACAAGGTCCTTGTGCATTGTAAATGTAAATATTGTATATGGGACTCAATTAGTTTGAATGTTTGTCTCAACTGGAATATCGACAAAATATTCGAGCTGAATTAAGCAATGTCTTTATAATGAATTAATACATCCGAGAAAGGAATATAATCTATATATGTATTTGTATGTAATATTCAGCGCTATGCAAATGGCATAAGATAATAAAAAAAGAAAGCCGTATAAGTTACCTCCCGTCGTGAGAATCCCGTTTATACGACAGGTGCGCTGCGTTTACGTCGGTACAATGGATAAAGTTGGCCGGGAATTCAATACAACTATAAATAATATGTATAAAATATTTCAGATAGTCTCTATAAATAAAGGAATATTTAGAATGCAATTTATCATAAAAACTGATGTTAGAAGTTAGTAAAATAATAGTTAGTTAAATATGTTAAGATGGAGAGAACTAACTAGACGATATTTTTATTTGAATTTATTTCATACAAGATTTACGAGATGTTGTGAGTTTTTATGATTAACGGTACTTTAAAATTACTTATATAATCCCAATATAAAACTATGTAGCCGTAAAAATAACACAGTGTATTGACACTACTT
>DVQP01002583.1:0-12265 GCA_018231745.1 Danaus eresimus
GTATATATTTATATAAAGTTGATAGTCATTACACTAATTCAATATTTAGTGTTTAATAAGATTTCTAGTAGAATGTTGAACTTTAATGATTTTCACATAGTTCTTATGCCCATAACAGACAAGTAGCTTCTATAAATTATTATTTAATTGAAGTCAGGGTCAACTTCAATATAATTATTTAAGCTTGAGGATCTTAAAACTTTAAAAATGATTATTTCACTAAAAACTCAGATACTGTCATATCAGTGAATTTTCAGTGAATCAGTGTGTTTTGTATACACATATTATTGTACATTTATATTTCATACAGTTGTACAGTCCTCTGGCGTGTGAGTTGTGTGCGGAGGTGTTCACGGTGCCTGCGGCGTGGGTCCGACACGTGCAGAGACACGCGCACTCCGACCATCACCATCCCAGGAAGAGGAGGCGCTCCGCGGTCAGTACACTCGTGTACACATATACATGCGTACATACCTATATACACACCGCCCGAGGACACAACATGCGCGGATTCTATAGACATACGTATATACGCGTACATAAGCACACACACACACACACACTCACAAACGTATGTGAGTGTGTGTGTGTGGGCACACACATGCGCATTAACACAGATATATACATAAACACACATCGCACAGAATCCTTCTCTCGGATTTCCATTAGTAACACACTTCTCTGCATTCATATTTGAAATCCACAGACGTCATACAACTAATCAAAATATCAACGACAAATGTTCATTGAAAGTTAGTGATTTATTTGTAATGACAGAGTGACGACACGGAGGAGACGATGGCATTACTCCGCTGTGACCTGTGCCAGAAACACTTCCCCAACCCCGCCGAGTGGGTCAGACACGTGCAGGGGACACACACTGAGACGGGTGAGAATATAACTATATATAAGTTTATATTATAGTTGTTACAACATGCTAAGCAACAAATTTTGATGAAGGTTCTGTGTGCCATTGTTTATACATTAGAGTTCACACGTTATATCTTATTGAAGTGAAACTTCTTGTAACTCTTCCAACAAGGTTGCGTTAAACGGTAACTTGGAGGGGGTATGAAAGCACTGTTGTGTTAAACGTTCAACGCTCCTGGAGGTGAGATAAAAAGAAAAAGAGCGAATGAAAGTGCGTGGCGCTTGAACGCATGCGCGGACCGGACCTCTTACATGCCAGCGCTCGCGTTAGCAAAGAGTAGTGTCCAATATTCCAATACTAGAGGGAGATACAAAGAGTGAGTCCATAGATTCCAAGCACATGCGCCTGATATTCTTTCTATGCATCGAAGTGAACATTGTGAGCGTGATGAAATACCTAATTGTTGTTCTATATTTATTCATTTATAATATTCATTATTTTGAAGTGAAATCTTATGCGACTTCTAACAAGGTTGCGTTAAACGTTTAACGCGAGGGAGGGGAAGGGGGGGGGGAGATAAACAGAGAGAGGGAATGCGTGACGCTTGGACGCATACGAGCAAACAATTACGACTTGTAAGTTATGTTAATAATGAATGTTGTCTTAAACAAACACTAGAAATTCCTTAAAATTTATTTCTACCCCATCCTCTTTTCATTCCAACATTACGAATTATCACTTCGAAGGGACGCCTCGCATAATTAATTTTGTTTTCGTATGATTTGTTACACAATTATAAATTAAGCGGTATTTTATTTTCAAATTTAGTTGATGAGAATTGTAAAAAAATGTACGAAAACAATCCCACGGACAGCGACGGGTTTAAGGTTATATCAAGATACGTGTTTCGTTAATATCAATAGATTGCTAGGTTTATTTTTGAAATTACATTACGACGCATTCACATACATTATTAGAACAATTATATTTTCCAAGGCGTGATAAGCCGACCACAAGTACTTCCACTGGTTTACAAGTTCGGAGGTCTCCGCCATGGACAATGCCCAATATTACCGGGATTACAGAGCACGGAAACGACCGGAACAGGAGAAAGAGATGTTGAATAGAAATAGTGATCCTTCTGCGACTGCTAATTCTTGTACGTAGAAAAGAAAACCACCCGCAGATCATCAGAGCGAGTACCGAGCACGTAAAAAGGATAGACGTAACAATATGCTCTACTCCAAGATGATTAAGATGCGATCAATTGTGAATTGTAAGCTCATTAAGTAATGTCAATAAAGTTCGTCTTCGCCAAACGATCCGAGTTCATTAAAAATAAGTTTCCTCCCTCCCCCTGTCGTCATTGCCACATTACGAAGTTTCACTTCTTCGCGCCGAGTGTTCTACAATGTATTATGCTGTGACGTTGTTACTTGCCATGTTTGTAACGTGTTCTCTGTTTGTTTGTTTCACACACTACACTATGTTATGACAAATAATTTACGGCATTACATTTATTTGACGCTGAACTGACCGAGCTTCGGGTCGCCTGAGAAATATTTTCATTTTACGTATGTTTATTTATTTTATAATGTCAACTATCGAGATGTCGGGATCAAAGCGATTCAAGCCGCATAGTGCTGGTCGACGCGCGCTGGTTCACTTCAAATATCTGTAAGGCCGCCGTGCCGCCGATCCACTCCTGGGACATAGCTGAACGCTGATTGTTATGTGTGGCTGATTCTCGACAACTCGTCATCGGTGTAGTGTTCTCGCGAGCAGTGTTTATCTCGTATGAGTCAGTTCGCTCCTCTGCCGTCATGATAATCACTTCAGTTATGTACAACCCTTGTCCGAAGCCTCCGTCCCCGTTGGTTCGTACAGGCAGTATTGAGGTTTTTAATGTCCCTTCGATGTCGGTTGTCCAGAATTGGCCATATCAAACAACAGTGCCCCACCAAAACGTCACAATCGTTTCACAGACGGTGAGCAAAACAAGATTTGCTCGCAATGTAAGAAGACCTTCCCGTCGCACGCCTCCATGCTCATCCACATGAGGACACACACGGGTACGTAGCGCTGGGTGGTGAGAGAGTTCTTATGTTCAGTTTGTAAGACAGATGTTTCAAATCATATTAAAGTTTAGATCAGACATGCAGACTGTTAGTTTATTAAATGTATGTATGAACCTTTGTTACTCCTTCTCTCTCAGAAGAGATAAAATAGACGTGTGACTGTATTTAGTGGCAGCTGCAGTATGTGTTACTGACGTATGTCAAGTTTGATGTGATAATTCGTTACTCAAGGAGAGCGTCCGTTCGTGTGCGGCCTGTGTAACAAGGGCTTCAATGTGAAGTCCAACCTGCTGCGACATCTGCGGACGCTGCACGACCAGGTCATCAGCCCCGCCCGCATCGACGACGAGGAGGCCGGCGCTCCGCCCGCGCTCGGCGACCTGAAGAAAGAGACTTGAGGAAGAGGAGGGGGGGCAGGTCGGGTGCTGTCATTGTATACAACTGACGGAACGAAAGTTTAAAATTATAATATTGTACTAGCTGTGACCCGCGGCTTGAACCGTGTGCAAGTGACTAAGTAGCCTCTTGATATACGTACATATTCCTGTTCAATTTCCATTATTAACCACGTCGCTTCCAGTAACGCTTTTCCATACACGAAGGCAAACAGAAATATTTTATCCGTCGTATATTGAAAATATGTATTCGATCATGTCTCGTTTGTTTGTCCAGGAAGAGGCAGAGGTCGCGGTAAGCGCGTGTACACTATATCTATGTCAGAGGGCAAGCGGCGCGGCAAGCGAGGGGGCTCCGGCGCTCCCAGCTCCGCCGGCTCGGGCTCCGCCCCCGCCCCGGACAGCGCGCCACCCGCCGCGCTCCGGAAACAGAATTACTCTCTGTTCCTGAAACAGCGCGCCGTACTGTTCTCGGCCAAGAAGTGGAAGTAGCACCCGCCAGTCGTGTGACGATCAATCGCTCTAATTATAACCCGTTTTGTATATGTATGATAATAAATGACTAGTGTCCGACGGTCTCTACAGTTTAACCGATTTCAATTAAATAGCTTGCGTGTTTTATAACTATATGTATGTTTACATGTCAGCAGTTCTCTCACAACTATTCCGTTTTGACTCAGGCTACCGCCTTGAGGCACAGCTTGATATGAGTACCTAGTATTATAAGAAACGTCTCTAGAAATGGACTATGCAATTCTATTTGAAGTCGGTTAACAATTTGTTTGGGAAGTCGTTCGTGGTGTTAATATTCATATAGGCATGCAAGTTAGTACATTGATTGCCCTGGTCAGTTCAATAGTTATGTTGTATACGTTCTGAAGGCGGTTGATTTTAACGATTGTGGAACACGTCCGTCTGTTACACACGTGTTGTCTTAGGTCAGTGTAAGCGGGTGCCGTTAGTTCTTGCCCACCCTCCTTAATATGAATAGTTTTAAGATATCTTTCATAAGATACTACCGGTGACGTCATCTCTAGTCACAGTCTAATGTAGCGATTAAGTGTTTATTTGTGTTAAAGTAAGCTTGTAGTACTTCTCTCGGTTAGTTGAGAATATTTTTTTATTTAACGAACGCACTAACAACTCCGCTAGGCATGTAGTAAGGAGGTCGTTCCGTTTCAGTTTATCGAGTGAGTTTTATTTTTAATACATGTGAAACATGAACACTATTGTATCATATAGTTTTATAAAAATAAAGACATTTTGAACATTTGATACTTTCAATTGAGCGTAGCTCTGAGTCCCCGCACTATTTGACTGTATTTAAAATATATATAACTATTGTTTTTTTTAATAATTATTATTAATAAGGCCACGTGTGTATAACTTATAATGCCAACCAAGAATTGTAGGTAAAATAAAAAATAAAATGGATAAAAAAAAAGATCAATATAATTATAGCAAAATAGTTGGACCTGTCACAATGTTTGTAATACCTCGGAAACATGATAAACAATAACCTAGCTGTCGTCTTCTTCTATCTTGGGTGCGAGGTAGTAACGTATGTGGCCGATGTCCGGGATGCGGTACTCCACCACCAGGGGCACGTCCGCTGACATGGACAACTGCACCTGATGAACAATCAACAATGGTTAAGGAGCTACGGACACAAACACACATACTATCAAACTATTAAACAAATAACTTATCACATCACACAAGCTTTGTGTATGTATTAAGCAGACAGTTTATATATAAACGATTTTATTGTCTTATTAGCTGTTTAATCTCATAATTAATATCATTCACATACATTTGTATGATAATTTTAATTTAATAATGATACCAGCTCCTGTGGTAACATTAATACGATGCCCCTTAGCTTAGTATATGTTTCTTATAAAGTATTTACCTGAGGACTCAATGAAGTGGCCTTAGTGAAGTAGTTAAGATACTGGCAGGCAAAGGTGAGTGTGACTGGCTCATCCATCTCAATAACAACAGCTTCCTCTTCCTTATCAATGGATGCTGTTTGAGCCAGCTTTATATTTGCCGACCCGATGTCACCACTCGCTGAAAACTTTACTCCTGGAACACAATAGCAATGTAATTATCATCTCGTCATGATCATGATGCTGTAAAGAATTCAAAATGTCTACAGAACTATAAACAACACTACAAATAACAGACTGGTGTTATCCAAACTCCTTAGATATTAATGTGAATAACAATTAATCATAGTAACTAATCAGGCGATTTTGTATCCGCCTCCAATTCTTACCTTCCTTAGTACAAGATATCACCATAGATTCACCAAACTGTGATAGGTCACGACAAATCCTTGCAAATTCACCGCTTGGCATTCGAATTGTGCAACTGTATTCTGTCTCTGGGATGCCTGAGTATTAAATAATATACAAATTATTTGTTTATCAGAAAGAAACATGAATAATTTTCATACAATTTTCACCAATAATATCATTGAATTATAAAACTAACATATCCAAAATTAACATTTGAAAGTAATTTACCCAAGTGTTCTAAATCCAAGTTCATGAGCTTCATTTCGTAATCGGAAACCTTTTCCTGGTTTGGGCTCTCAAATACAAAGGTGACTGTGTCGGCATTATCTTGTGCTTTCATTGTTACAGTGTCCTTATCCCCAGCACACTTAAGGATCTTAGACATACTGAAAATTGTACAATAGGAAACATTACTTCACATATAATTTGCTTTAATACAAAATATTACTATTTAAGAAAATAAAGTGGTTTTAATTAAGATATTTCAGAATAGTTAATATGAATCAAATCTGTACCTGCCGAGATTCATTCCCATAGAGATGTTCCTATCACATCTGTATTTATCAAATCCATCAGCTCTCAGGGTGAGTGATACAAGAGACACATGTGAATTGTCCATAGCCTAAATTAGAATTATATCAGAATAATTAGATATTTTTGAAAATTTTAAAGTTATTTTAAGATATTTCATAATACGGAAAGTTAAAACTAAAACAACATTATAACGAACCTGCAACTGTATACCATTATCATCACAGTCAAAAGTAGCCTGAGTAAGGAGATCCTTGATTGCCTCAAGTACTTTCTTCAGGATAGAGCTACGGAGAAGACGTGCTTCGAACATGGTTAATTATCTAAAACAGTATAAAAAATGGTTAATCTTTAATAATAAACATATTACATACAGTTACAAGTTCCATGACAAACAGCCACTTGTAATTTTGTCACTGTTAAAAAGTCTAATTAAACAAGTTTGAGTGATAAAGTCAAGTAATTGGTCTAGAAGTTAAGAATACAGTTAAAATACCTACTTATATAGTAAAATTGGTCCTAATTAAGTTTATTACGTAGAAAACTGTTGTTCTCTCAAACAATAATGCCGCCGACGTCTTAGAAAATGACAAGAAAGACGGTTAAGCGGGAAAATTTGCTGTCAATAGTACCGCGAAATTCATAACGCCATTCCTAGATTTCGTTCAGAAATTAAACATTATTAATATTAGTTTGATACCCGAAGTGTAAAAAAATATCTAACATTCTCAATAAGATGTGAAAATTAATCTAATGACTTCATTTTAACCCGAAGCTTATCTTCATATTTATAAAATTTCATCTAGGTCATTCAGCTTTTTGTATTTTAACTTATTAAATCATTCACAATATCCTACCTTTTAAATAACTCTTATACAGAAAAATTTAAATAATGAAGAATGAGTATAAATGTATAACGGTTATAGGTTTTACAAGTGCAAGAATGATAACATAGGTTCAAAACAACAATAATGAGGATCTTTATTGAAACACGTAATAACAAAAAAATATTTATTTTAGAAACTTACAATAATATAATATGTTATATTTCAACAACTTGATCTTGGCCTGGATATGGTGGTAATGTTAAATTGTATTTCTCTATGATACCAGGAGGCAAAAACCGACCACCCAAATAATGTTTGCAATTAAGCTTACTTAATATTTCAGGATTAGCACAGAGTTTTGGAGCTGATAATGAGATCAGAAGATTCGGCTGAAGAGAATTTTCAAACTGTGGTCCATTTTCCACATCCCAACCACTGGGAATGTCCACACTGTAAAAACAGAAGAATGTAGAGCAATATATATGTGTTTTATTATCTATGTAGTAATTAGACATCAATATTAATCAAATAACCTGCATACTGGCAGCCCTGAATCAATTAAAATGTCCAGAGCTGGTTTCAATGCTTCTCTGACGGGAGGCTTAAAACTGAAACCAAAGAGAGCATCCACAAGCACTTTATATTCATTCTTCACATCTTCCTTAGGTGGTAATGATTGTAGCACAGTTACACCAAACTTTTCACATTGCAACAGAAGGTTTTCATACAGCGGCTTCGGTGTGCGCTTGGGGTAGTATATAGCTACTTTGTATCCAAATAAAGTCATGTGACGTGCTGCCACTAAGCCATCACCCCCATTGTTACCAGGACCACATACAACTAGAGCTGATTTGTACCTAATAACAAAATATGTACAAAGAAACTGAACAGTATGTACAAAATTACGAGATAATTAAGTATTCATAGTGACAAACTATCAAATTAGCTTATTTGATTTTAAAGGTGATTTCTGTGTAATTTGTTTTTCAGCGTCTTACATTGATGATGGATATACTCTTGCTACGGCAGTAGCTACACTCAACCCGGCCAGTTCCATCAACTGATCAACACTAAATTTATATTCGGTAAATAAATCCTGGTCAAGTGCTGCAGCATTTTCTTGGGACAAATAGTTAATATTACCACATTTGGTAACATTATTACAAGCCATAACGCCGGTCCCAAACAGATTTGCTATACGTAACTGGAATAAAATATGAATATGTATATTCTATAAAGATCAAAAGTAAATATCGGCATAAAAAATGTAATAAAGGCCGTCTTTACCACTAAAGCGCTTCCAATAAGTCTTTGAATAATCATTTAAACTTAATATCATATATTATAAAACTATAATCACAATTTTATAATCAAAAGTAGGTTTCAACAGAACATTCAGTCAAAATGAATGTACAGCTAATATGAATACCGATTAGCAAACATTATATTTAGTGATTATGACTTTTGGTTTGAAATTTGAACTGACAGATCGCACTTACAATTAGGGCTTATGTACACTATAGCTGACTACAGACCAATTATTATTTTGTTAAATCTCGTAAACGTGACTTTTAATGCTGTAATAAACACGAACCATACCTTCTTATCTCACATATTAATAAGCATTTTTAATGTATAGAACGATTACTACTATTTCAATATAATGATTATTATGTTTGTCAAGTGCTCAATTTATGATGTACAAAATAGCAAAATTGTAAAAAAATATTTTTAAAATCTTAGAGTCTAGTATAGCGGCCGTCATTTTAATTATTCCATTTATAAAAAAATCGGAAGTTAGTGAAATCTATGAAAATGAGGTTGACAAAAAAATAGTTATGATTTGTACATAATATTGATTAAAAAAGATTTTGCAGAATAAATGTAGGCTATTCAATTAAAATCTTTTTCCAAAAATTATTATTTCTAAGTCATCTATAATTTTTGGGCAAGATAATTTAAGATATAATATTTATTTATTGAAATATAAACCATTTTCACCTATATTGTAATCCTTATAGTGTTAAGAATATAATGAGTAGGTATAATATCTCTTATCTCTTAATAAGTTGTGACTAATAGAGATTTGACTATACTACCTATGATATAAAATCCAAAAGTCATAGATCACGAAATGACACTGACGTTGTAGTCAACGGTGACATCCGTCATAAAAATGGCTGCTCTCAGAGTGTTTAGTCGTAATGTACCATATTTACGACAACAATTTTCAGCGTTATTAGGAAACACATCGCCTTCCGTAAAGTTTATTTGTGTAGTTGTTATAATTGGTTATATTTTATCATATTCTGATGACGTTGTGGACGTTCTTAGTGTTACGCCAGGATATTTATTGCCACCTTCATTTCAATTGTGGTCCACTTTCACGTTCTGGTTTCTTGAGATACATTTGTGGGAGGTGATTATTGACATAGTGACTGTTGGATTGTGTGGGAAATTAATAGAGCCATTATGGGGTCAGATGGAGATGATGAAGTTTTTTTTCTTCACGAACACAGGCGTAGCATTCTTAACAACATTCTATTATCTTGTTATATTTGCTTGGACTCAAGATACATCACTTCTGTTCGATATTCATGTGCACGGCCTCGCCGGCTATTTGGCGGGTGTGAGTGTAGCCGTGAAACAGATAATGCCAGATCATCTCCTTATTAAAACACCATTGGGTAAGTATCAATAAATTTATTTATTGCATTCTAAGTTATTTATTTACTTCTGTGTTATAAAAATTATATGTCCACGAATATAGGTGATTAACGTAGATTTTATTGATTATAGTTAATAGGTTTGACATTTTCTTTATCAGGGAAATTATCAATAAATGATAACAGTTAGGTTTTATTTTGTTGTTAAGACACATTGTACATGATATTTAGTTCTTAGCTATTTCAGTTAGTGTATGTTATTGAAATAATACTATTTCCCTAAAATTAACTAATTCATGTAACTACCAAATATATATTTTTAGACTGCAATTATTTATTAATATATTAATATTGAAGTATTTTCACAATATCCTAACATAACATAATTTTAGTGTATCAATGAAAGTTAATTCATGTATTGTTAAAATTTATGTACATATAATTTCAGGTAAATTAACTAATAGATCATTGCCGCTATTGATTCTCATAGCAGCAATAATCTTATGGGCTGTAGGTGCTCTAGAGGGAACATATCCTTGTATGTGGGGAAGCGGCACCCTCCTGTCATGGATTTACCTTAGATTTTGGCAACGGCACAGCAGCGGCACTCGGGGAGATATGGCCGACAATTTCAGCTTCGATAAGTATGAATAAAGTGTTAAGAAAAACAATATTTATATATTAAAATAAGTGAAACAAATAACACTGAAAAATTTATCTTGTAAATAACATCATTAAAATATAATTTTCATACAGATATGAAACAGTTTAATATTAATAGGAGAAAATAGGTCTTTTACAGGCAATTTCATGTTTATTAGATGCCTGTTTTCTTTGCTTAGAAGTTAGTTGTTAGTTTTTCAGTTTAAAATAAAAAATTTTGTATAGTTTCAACAAAATGCTTAATTTCTTGCAGTTTAAGAACTGATTGTTAATACTAAAATACACAGCATTTGTAATAAAGACCAATGAATTTTATGACATAAAACTTATATACTTCGGAATTATTTATTAATAATTATTTTAAATTATATAAGCCCCTTGTTTCGGTTAATTTTGCAGTAACTGTGATCATGGGCGGACGAGATGAGAATGTCTCAGATATAATTATTAAAGCGTAGTAGATCCAAAAAAAATTACTTTATTTTCAATGAATACTCTCGTAAACCTTAGATATCTGGACTTAAGTTTATGATTAAAATTTCAGTTTCTTCCCCACGGTTATGCAACCCGTAGTGCGAGGTGTACTGAACCCGATTCATAAGTGTCTGGTGCGTGTGGGCGTGTGTAATGCGTCGCCGCGTCGGGTTCAACTAGCCTTGAGTCCACGGGGCCTGACAATATCTATGCCGGGAGTCGAACCCCAAGATATGGAACGGAGGAGGTATGTTGAGTTTTGTTTGACCCTCAATGATATGTTATCCTCATTAAATGACTTGAACATATAATATATTTCTTGCTTGTGATATTCTTAATTAATATATGAATTATATATAAAATATTTTGTATCAATTTTTTTTTGTGTCCACAAGGCAAATAGCACTTAAAGCTTTAAGCGAGAGACTATCAAAAACGTCGGAGCAGACACGACAGAAGAATTTATCTATGAAAGTCAACATGGAGGCTGTCAGGAAGTCGCAGACGCCACAAGTGATTCCATCATTTCCCAGCGAGCCTCCCCTGCCAACGATCTCTCCACCGGAAGCTACCCTCATTGACATCACAACCGACACCCCTACTACTAAAACATCATGATAAGTGAATTACTTCAGTTAGGAGATCTGGTTTTATATTACATTGTTTATATCTTCAACTGATATGTTAAAATCAGTAATGGACTGATAGTTGCAACCTTTTTTGTAATTATCCTGGGAGCCGAGATTGAAAGACGTTAATGACTGTTCTTATGTTCAATTTTAATGTAATTCAAGTTTGGTTTGATTGTTGTAAGAGTGAGTAAAGTAATTCCGTTACCATTCTTTTGAAGAATCATCCGAATATTTTCATTGTAATTTTTTATTAAATATAATTGTATATAGTGTGTGATTCTAAATTAGCTCAAAATGAGAATTATGAATACTTTCAAATACAATTATAAATGTTTTATTAAGATAAATATATGCTTTTTCAAAAATGGTATTCTTGAATATGAATGTGTTCTTAAATTTTTTTACTGTACTTAACAGACGGAATAAACATTATTATATGTATTTATTTTCTAAGAAATGCATTGATTTTTGTTATTTGAATATGTGAGGAACAGTGTTTTAAAAATTTATTGTATTGTCTATTCCCATGACAACACAACAAGCATTTGTAATGTTTCAGTAGTATATTTGGATGCAATTTATCTTATATTTGGACTGATAGAATAAGATGTGGTGTGCATAAGAAATAACTTATGTTCTCATGTATGTAGAAATTATTAAGGGTTTAATTATCTCATCAAAGATATTTTGCGAGCCTTTCGGTGAGCCCTAATAAATGTTAATTAATGCTAACAAATCTTCCAAACAAATAATATTTGACCAGATTTCAACTACTGATGTGTAAATTGTTTAATGTAATTCAATCAATTAAAATAGGTGGTTATT
>DVQP01002584.1:0-12264 GCA_018231745.1 Danaus eresimus
ATGTTCTTTAATGAAATAGAAAAATAAAAAATGGACATAAAGTAGTTATTTCGTTTTCATACAAGACTTAATTACTGCAATCAATTGGTTGTGTTATTATTTATCACAGTGACATATGACGTACGTAAAACTCCAAACAATACGTCCTAGGTCCTTCCTATACCTCGTCAATGTTGATGATACGAAATAGAGGGTTATTTATTTATTTATAAATCTTATTACTAATATATCAGTGGTTTCTATGCGGTGTTAAATCTAACATGGTGTGTAAATATTCAGAAGCAATCAAAGATAAATTCACTTATGTACCTATTTACAGAAATATTTGTTATGCTAGATAGTGTTCATGTAGTGTTTGTTTCAAACAGGATTTAAAAACCTTCGCCGAAAAAGATTTTGATCCGAAGAAATGGATAAACAGGGCGTGGGGCGGGGCCGGCAACCAAGAGAAAGAGGTCTTTATATCATTAAAACTATCTGACCTACCTGTGAAATAAAATGAAGACAAATAAATTAGAAATTATTTATACACAGTCAATTGATGAAGCTTTCATTTCCTTAAGTTGTAAATATTTAGGAAGCTTTAAATCATCACAATGATATGGAAAATGTTTTTGTTAGTTTATTCATTGAATCTACTGAACCAAGTCATGTGGACTGTAAATGTGATTTCAATCTCTAAAGATACATTTGCCTATCAACTCTTGAAGTGTCTGTGTATCAAACAGTCTCGTTTTATAGTAAGCAGATTTTTTATTTCAGATATTTGTCGCCAACACAGTGGCGAGACTGCAGCTGTACATGAAACAGCTGAGCAACTCTCTTGATGAGACGGCCACACAAGTCAGTATTAGATAGTGTACATGTTACTTTAAGCAACATTGAATACTTAAAACTAAAATATTTCGGATTTGCTACGTGATTTTTTATTAATTAAAAACGACATAATCCCGACATTTTGGTTACTTTACAGTAGCTGTGATCACGGGCAGACAATGTCATCGCATAGTAAATCTGAAATATTTTAGTTTTATTTAAACGTCTCGCGAAAATCTAAGATCTCATTATTTAATACTTACACTAGTAGAGCACCCCCCTTACCACCGGAAACATATGATGTGTACAATATTGGTTTGAGGAAGAACGGAACCAGTAGCAAATAATTTTAAAGTATCTCTGATGTGTGGATTCTTAAACTTAAAGGTTTTTCAATAAGAAGTGTTATTTTGAATTGCCGGAAAATTCATTTCATGTCATGTCCCCTTGTCTGCTCCCTTTATAATAATGGAACAATACTTGCTGCAACGAGGCATTGAGATTGTTAACATTCACTATAAAATGGTGAACTTGGTAGTGACGGTTAAACTTTTAATATTTTTGGTTATTTCTGGGTTGGATTTTCGTTAGCCTCGTTTGTCATAACAGATTGTGTCATCGATCCCGCGCACACTCCAGGAGGCGTCGTCCTTACAGCTGGAGGCGGCCCTTCTCCAGGAACAGCTGAAGAGCTTGGAGCAGAATGTTCAGGGGGTCGAGGAACAAACGGGGCATTCCATCAAGAGTCTACAAAAGATAGACCAGCTGAAGACTAGACTGGAGGTGAGATGCCTCCGTGTGGGGAGCTGGCGGTAGGCCTCATACAGCTGCAATGTAACTTGGAAAAGATCCAGCGACCACAATGACTGGTGTAATATTTTGTCGGTTTCCTCACTATGTTGTAATAGTAAACACTCCCTCGTGGCCAAGTATTGTAACGACTCACTTTTCTTTAGTGTAAAGGAATTCTGTGAAGTAATCCTTCTAATTATCAACTGGTCGGTTCCATGAACGTGTTGTTGAGAAGGTCTGCCGTAAACGGCGATGATGATGATGATCGTCTTTTGGACCTTGATGACACTCCACAGACCGCGGCCTCGTCACTGCGGGAAGCTGATAAATGGGTTGCGCTCGCTCAGTGTCTGGAGGACACCCTGGACTCAGGAGTGCCCACGAACAAGGAGAAACTAGCGACCCTCGCGGAACAGGTGCACGCTATGACGACCAGCTTGGAGGTGAGCGGGCACGGCGAAGACAGTTCAGACAGACGGACGGGGAGCTAACGATTGTATAATTGATTTCCAGGCATTGAGCGACTCGCCGGAGTATGAGAGCAAACGACTTCAGATGACCACCTTATACAACAGGCTGGAGGCGGCCATCAGTCCGCCTTTCATGGAGGCTTTGACCGTAATGGATGCCGGTAAGTGTCAGTGCTGTCCCGCTAGCCTCCCCCTCCCCCTACTCCCCCTCTCCTCACGGTGAGCCGTCTCCTCGTCACTCTCTCTCCCTCTCCCACAGATCGCTCGTCGTCCTACGTGTCCCTGTTCGTGTCGATGTCCCGCGTGTCGTCGGCGCTCCGCTGCTGGCGCCGGGCCTCCGCCGCCGCCCGCGCCTCGCGGTGGACGAGACTCGCGACACACTCGCCGCGCGCCGCCACACACCTACTCATGGATGATGCGCACGCCCAGGTACGGACAGAGTGGAACAGCAGACACACGGACAGAAGTAGACACAGAAAGACGCGCAGCCAAGGTAGCGACACATGATGCCTTTAATAACAGCTGGTGTGTGTCTCATTCAGATGGAGTGGCTGGTGTGTGTGGTGCGGTGCGAGGCGCCGCTGGCCGAGCTGGTGCGGCTCCACACCGACCTGCTGCTGTCGCTCGACCCCTCCGTCACTAAAGTTAATATCTACATATAACACACAATGACTTTATGTTATATCAGTTTTTAATTTTTTTTTCTTTTAAAGTCCGAACCGCTGCACCGGTTTGATTAAGTCAGATCTTGAGGTCCTTGGGACCTCTGAGGAAAACAATCAACGAGTGTTTATATTACAGTTCGAAAATATTAATATCGTACAAAATATAATATAAAAGATTTTGTATCCATATTAAAATGATCGGATGCTTAAAGAAATTCATAAAGAAGACAAAACAGCAAAATGTTGTGTTCCATAGCTACTATTGAAGGCTTTTTACTTATAGGTAGTGACGGCTCAGTTCAAGCTGTGCCAGACGCCCGAGGACGGACTGACCTACCTCACGGACCTCCGAGCAGACCTGGACCACTACCGGGACAGGGTCAGGGACTTGCTGGACTCACACAAATATAGCAAAGGTGAGGGAGGGAGAGAATGTTAGGATTAGATACAGAAGACTCCTTTCGGAGAACTGTTCTGATGTGTGCAGCGACATTCCGCGAGCAAGATCTCATAATCTCTGAGGAGCGCGTGTGTCGTACAGTCAGTGACTCGGTGTGTTTGCCACAGAGCTCGTGCCTGAGGCGGCTCTGCGCGAGCTGGGCGTGTCTCTGTACAGTCCCCTGAAGGCGCTTCTGCCTCAGTACACGGAGCTGCAGACGACTCTTCTGCTGGCCTCGCTCAAGGACCCCGCGCTGGACACGGTCAGACCTCGCGTAACGTAACACCCCGACACACTGGTCGGATCCCGGACACACTAACGTATTCTATGACTCCCTAAACTTCTTCAACTCCTCTGTTTCTTCGTTTGTCTTCTTCTGCTGCTTGTCCAGTCCCTCGTTTCCACCACACACTATGTCCCCAAGTTTTTTCGTCTCCTGATCCAGAGTCAAACATTTGATACAGGAACAGAAGGGGTTGTAAGTGACGTCACAACGTCACAAATCTAATTAGTAACGAATTGTGTCACACAAACAATGAGCTCCAAGGCATATCCTCGGTCTCGTAAACCTTAGAACCGGCTACACTAGTACTAGCTCCGGGCCCCGTCTGCACGTCGGACATATTTGACCACGATCATCCATCATCCCCTTCTCTGGATCCCAGACGGACCTCCTGGACTACTCCCGCGGCCTGCTGTCCGTGTGCGAGCGCTCCCGGGAGCGGCTCTCGTCCGCCTACAGCAAGGGGAGGACGATCGCCGGGGACGCTGCATACAGTTACTTCGTGCCCGCGGCTGAGGTTAGTGCGTCCGCGAGGTCCACATACGTGGTTAAGTTTAACATGGAAGGGGTCAAATGCTAGGACCTGTAGGGTCTTAACGAAGCTTTACTAATATCTGGACTGCTTGGATCAAAGTAGTAGTTTGTTAATTAACCCCCCCCCCCCCCCCCTAATAGTTATTTCAAAGAAAGTGTATTGTGTTTCCGCCCAGTCCTACCTGAGCGCGGTGTTGTCGCTGGTGTGCCGCCAGTCCCGCGCGGTGGAGTCGTCGTTCCTGTCGTGCCGCTCCGCCAGCCTGAGCCCGCTGGCCCCGGCCGCCCTGGTGTTGGAGCGCGCCGCCGCCCTGCTGCCGGCCGTGCCGCCGCCCTCTAACGACGGTCGGTTTGCTCTAACAATATAAACTCCATTCTTGATGCGTGACTCGCGGATGACCCGTCCACGTCCTCTGTGTTACATCCGTCTGTCGCTGACACAGGATGTGCTCCCCCCAACATACTGTACGACCTCAGCCGTCTGCTGTCGTCGGGCTCCGCCCCCGGTGCCCCCTCAGTGTCCGCCGCCCTCCAACGGACCCGGGACGCTCTGAACACGCTCTCCAAGAACATCCTGAGGAGCCCTATAGACCTGCAGCTGGGTGAGGAACATTGACTTGACTTATCTGATGCTGCAGAAAATATGATAAATTCATTTACAACTTCACAAAAGTGTAGCCTCAATGTATAATGAGATGTTCCTTGATACAGACAAGATCCCTCAACTCTCCTCGTGGCGCCACAACGACGCTCTGTCCACGGAGCTGCCGGACTTCGCCCTCTCGCCTCAAGAATACATCACAGAGGTGCTCTCCCAAACGGCTCTCAAAACATTATTATCAGTCCTCCTGTTATCAGATATCTCTGACAAATCCGTCCCGGCCATAACTTGTCACAAACAAAGTCTTTGCAGACGGCCACGTCTTATTTGATGAAAGCAAATGAGTGGCAACATTACCAAACAACTAACATTTAGAATTATTAACAGAAATTAAAAGTATTGGATATATTGACTTGTCTCTTATGTTTGTCCTTTATTATTATACTGCTGTAGGTCGGTCAGTACCTCATGACTCTGCCGCAGCACCTGGAGCTGCACCTGGGAGACGCGAGGGCTCCGTGGACAATACTCGCTGAGGTACACACACACACATACTGACACCACACACACACACACACAGTGATACAAGTGGCGCCATCTGTGCCGTACTGATAATATCATTCTATAGTCCTGGGATTCATTTCTGTGCGATAATAATTAATGGCGACTCTGAGCCGCTGTGACTTTGTGACGGACGCGGTTAAGAACCGACTTGTGTTAGTGAACATCAACACTGGCTTCGGACGTTTTGTGTGATGAGTGGAAGAGACCATGAACATTGACAAACAAGACTAACTGAACGTCGAACAATATTTACAATATGTGAATCCCATTGTTTCAGTTGTGTACACACACCTGTGAGGTGTACGCTCAGAAGATTCTCACCATCAGGAACATGGATGAGCTCGGCACTAAGAGGTGTCTCACGGATATAGGTTGGTTGTTAGTGAGCATACAGTATATTGCAATGTCCTGGAGTAGACTCACTTAATGTATGTCTTCACAGTATATCTATCGAGTGTTGTTGAAGACCTCGGCAGCAGCATCACCCCCGCCCTCAAAAACCTGGAGAACTCTCTCCGAGCAGCATCTCACGCACAGACATAGATTGTTCAATAAATGCTATAGTCAATCATTCAGTCTTTTATTTAATAAACAAAATAAATGATTAATCTTACAGATTTTACAAACACACACTTACAATATTAATATATTATCTTAGCAGACTATTTCTTATAATTATTTTTATATCCACATATGTTTTGTGGATTCTAATCCCATATCTCGTGATTGGGATCCGACTCCGGCAAGTCGTCCCTCTGACGCAGAAACTTCGGTGCTGTAATATTAGCTTTAACTTTTGGCGGTTTGTCGTCCGGATAGATTTCCTTCCGCGACGGACATGACACCACGTGACACTTCAACTCGGCTTTCGGCAGACGATGAGTGGCGTTATAGGGACAAGGACTCAGCTCTGGGTGCTTGGATTGACATTTGACTATGTGCGCTTGGATACGAGACTGTGGGACCCGGTGTGCTGAGTTGTACGGACAGGATATAAATGGATCCATCTGAATAATATGACATCAATAAATACGAGATACTCAATTAATATTTTAAAATTAAAATGCTTTATGCACTCAACTGTTCCTGGAGATAATGATGACTACTGAGTACCGACCGGTGAGTAGACACTTGAGAAGTTACATATTTGTTTACAAACACCGATAGAAACCTTGACAAATGACAAACCTTGAAAGAGAAGCACAGAGTATTAGAAATAAGCAAAATACAATTAAATAATCTATTTGTATAAATTATTTATTTAAATAAAAAAAATATACAAAAACTTTATTTAATACTATGCTAATGTTATACTTAATTTCATTTAATTTTATAAAAAAAAAATTCAAACCTCTACTTATATGAAAAATTTATATGTATTTTAATTTCTTTTAGAGAATAATTATAAAGGAGAATGGACTTAAATTTTAATCTTATTTTTGTATTTGTTACGATCTTTAACATCTAGGCAAGGTTTTAAAAAAATATCTGTAGACTTGCATAAGGTATGTGCGACTTTTGTTAAATTCGGCATGTTATGTTATTTTGGTAAAGTACATAAATTTCTTCCAACATGGTAAGTTAATTAGAAAAAAAACCGTGTGATAAATATCCAGCTCTTAAAGAAGGTTAAGCAGAGCTTTCTGTTCCTCGCCCTGAATGCCCCGGCTCCATAGCTAGTAGTGTAATAAATAGCTACAAATGACAATGTTGACGTTGTCATAATATTTCCACAGCTGTTTTATTTGAAATCTTATTTAAGATTTGTTTATGTCGATTATGTTATGATAATTTGTAAATGTTGCCTTATGATAAGTTTTATTACTCTCCATATTTTCCAATAAAAATTATAACAATTAAGGATATCTTTTGGAATAAGAGTTATGAGTCTTTCAAACAAACGTATGAATCGGGACAAAGGTAATATTTGTTAAATTAGAATACAACATTTAATATAGAAACTTTTTGTTACTCGAGCAAACTTTGGCGTTGTTTAAGAGTTATTTACTAAATAATTTTGTGTTTTTAGTTGACCAACTTAGTAAAAGAATAAAGCTGGCCTGTAGTTATGGCGAGTCATGTTATAGAATGAATCCGGCACACTTCAGAGAGTTCAGCCATCCGCATTGTGAGTTAATAGATTATCATTATCTCTAATTATAAACCATGTCTCGATGTAATGTGCATGTCGTAAATTCATATGGATGTTATTAAGGGCGCGATACGTCGTGTGCAACTGGCACAGAGGATCTCAAGCTAACGTTTATGAGTTAAACTTCTGCTGAAGTCAATAACATTAAGCGTTAAATATAAACTCTTTCTATATTTTTTGTTGTGAGATATCTGACATAGAATTTAAATTTTCCCATTACCTCACCAGTAGAGAGTATCCTGGATAACTACAGTGGCTCGGGAGACTACGACATACCCGAGAGGTTCAGCTTACAACGAAACATGATCAGGGAACAGCTGGATATGATGATACAGAACAAGCTGCATGCAGGACGACGCGGAGATCTGTGAGTTGAGGATTTGTAACAAACATACAGGATGTATTGAAAAATATCTGAGGAGAACGCAGCTTGTGACTGACAGACAAGATACAAGCAGGAGACAAAACGGACCAGTACATTACAATGATTTATGATGAATTTGTTCTTTTTTAAAGCAAATGTTAACTTTATATTTTAATATTTGGAGGTGTTCCTTAATTTAGGACCTAAAGTCTCCTATGAGTGTTGAAAAAATAGATTATCATTCAGCCATCGCTAAGAGTTTTCTAGAAAAAGAAATATGGATTCAAGTGTAACAATCATGAGGAGTTGTGATAAATCTGATCTAAACAGACCTAAAGTCACAATTTTAATTTCTTTTTTAAATTGTTATTCGGTTTGTTTGACCTTAAACAACTGTTTGTAGTGAAAGGAAAGATAATGAAGATAGTATGGAAGACAGAAGTGTTCCTAGCACAGACACGGCCGGGACGAGTGGGAGTTGTGATGGAAAGAAAAACACACAAACAACTGATGACCAGGCCTTAAGTAGAACACACAAACAAGCAGACACACGAGGAAACAAGACATGTGATGACAAAAAGATACTCGGTGAGTAGACAAGGTGATGAATGTTAAGTTGTTCACCGTCAGAATAACACAAGAGTTTGAGACGGTGATAGTTACTTCTATAAAAATGTGTGCGAGCAATAAAAAAATCAGGAGCATTTCTGAAGCATAGCATACTTTGATCACGAAACACGCTGTCTTTTTAAAGAAAATAATTAGAGCAGCATGAGTTCTCGGTAATTCACTCGCTTATTTCTAATTCTCACAAAATAATGAGTAACTGCATCCAAAAATGCTCTTTAAATTATCTTCCCCCTCCCCCCTCCCTGCCCCTCACCCACCCTTTCCCCCCACTCCTCTCCCCATGTCGTGATATCTCTCAATCCATACAGCTCTTTATTTTTATTACAATAGAACTCTGATAGTATGATTTAATCAGCAGACTCCACGTACCGGCCTCTGGTGCCGCCGACCAAGGACCCTCGCTCGTTCCTCGACGTGGTGGTGAGTCCCGGTGGTATGTTGTCCAAGCACGCGGCGGCCGCGCCCTACCACTTGTTCTACACCACCATCAAGGATAGCAAGAAGACTCACAACCAGAAGTACTCCATCACACTGCTGGGTGAGTCTCCAGCTGGTGGGGTTAGTATATTGAGGAGTGTAAGGTTCCTCAAGTGGAAATGATCCAAAAAGGCACGGTCATTACAGAGGTTAGCCTTGTTCCTGACTTATGACTTGTTATTTCCCGTCCTTGTAGTCTCTAATCTCCTGAACACTGAGTATTACGATAGTTAGGAGGAGAGACGAGCTTGGACGGTGGAGAAGAACGTTAGATAGGGTCTTAAACCTACACCTGGGCCAGGTCCCAGACACTGCTGAAGCTCCTCTCATGCAACGATGGACCCGGCACCAGCGCGGCGAATGCATGGAATGCTGAGAGGTTTCGTCTCTAGCTCGTAACTCGTACACCCGCCAGTGCTGGTGATCCTGGCAGCTGTGTTCCCGGTGTGTCGCACGACACCCTATCGTAGGTCAGCCTTTTATGATAGCTGTGGGTTCGATTCCCGTCAGTTCTTGTGTTGGCGAGTATCATTCCATACCCAACAAATGCGTACAAATCCTTCCTTCTATTTTCTCAATAGCTTTGTTTTGTTCTGGACTCATTTCCTTTGTGTATCTACGATGTTCCTCTCTTCTCTGACCAGAGATCCTCGACAGTAGCTTGGGCGAGCTGAAGTGCTCCCTCCAGATAAACTTCATGGTGGACGCGGGCTGGCTCCTGGCGCACTATTACTTCGCGGGTTACAGGTATGGCGCAGAACAAAAGAACAAACATATATAAAGAAACATCACAAGCTACAATCTCAAGCCGTTCATTTTCCTCGTTTTTTGTGCCATCATCCCGAATCAAGAGCTAATTTTGTTTAACATTTTGCTATTCAATATTAAAATAAGTTAAAATCCCTGAATATCCTCTGTCCTACAAGTTAATATTTCAGCGCAAAAAAGCTAACGATCCTGTACGGAGAGGAGAGCGCCGAGCTCAGGAACATCAGCGCCAAGAAGCCCAACGTGGAGGCGCACCAGGTCAAAATGGCCACGCCCTTCGGGAAACATCACACGTGAGTATGACACGTCGGAGAAGACGGGACAGGAGGCGCCTTGACTGCTGCGGACTGTTAAACACGCTGAGGCGATGGGTTTCAGGAAGATGATGCTGCTCTGCTACGAGGACGGCTCCCTGAGGGTGGTGGTGTCCAGCGCCAACCTGTACCTGGACGACTGGGAGAACAGGACGCAGGGGTGAGCGGACAGGGGGAGGGAGGGGGAGGGGAACTACCGAAGGGAGGGGGCTCCGACATCAGGATGAGGCGGCAGATCAACTTATGTTATTCAGAACTGTCTCCTGATCTCTATAAGCCCCTGTCACTGCTGTTGGGATTCCTGGCTACTTTTCATTGATTGCAAACCGTTAAGATGAATTTCAATTAAAAAAATCCGCGATGAATCGTAACACAGAGGTTGGCCGCAGAGAGATGAGAGAGATGAGAGAGATGTAACGGAAATGTATCACAGTGTGGCAACCGACTACACACGAGACACGCGGCGAGGCGAACGGAGTAAGAGCAACGAAACCATGATGTCGTCTAAGTACGTCTTGTTATCGCGCAGTCTCTGGCTGAGTCCGTCCTGCCCGGAGCTGCCCGCGGAGAGTCCGAGTCACTCGGGCGAGAGTCCCACGGGCTTCAAGCGGAGTCTGCTGGACTACCTGCACCACTACCGCCTGCCGCAGCTGGCGAGCTACGTGCACCGGGTCCAGCGGAGCGACTTCAGCCACATCAAGTAAGAGCCGCTGCTGAGAGCCCGAGGGACAGGAGCACGGAGTGGGTTCCGATGCAATGTGTCTCAAGGCTCACACAAAGCGTTGTCCCCGCAGCGTGTTCCTCGCGTGCTCGGTCCCCGGCACTCATTTCTCCGCGTCGTGGGGTTTCCTGCGTGTGGGCGCTCTGCTGCGAGCTCACTGCGCCATCCCGCCCCAGGAGACGCGCTCGTGGCCGCTGATCGCTCAGGCCAGTAGCCTCGGCAGCTTCGGGAAGGAGCCCGGGGTGAGGAATTCTATGTGGCATGTGTTTTATGATCGTTAGAATCCTCTGAGTCCGTTACTGACCCGTGTGGTGCGCCAGTCGTGGCTGATGGGCGACTTCCTGCATCACTTCACCAAGATAAAGGACCAGCCGCAGAGCCTCACCGCGCCGCCCGCCCTCAAGCTCATCTACCCGTCGCTGGGTGAGTCGCCTCCGAGCTATTCTTCCCCGTGACATCTTTCTATTCTAACCAGTGTCTCGTCTCCAGAGAACGTGAAGTCCTCCCACGACGGTCTGCTCGGCGGCGGCTGCCTGCCTTACGCCGCGGCCGTGCACGCCAAGCAGCCCTGGCTCAACGACTTCTTATAGTGAGCGACGCGTCTCTCCCTCCGCCGTAGCTTGTCTCTGCCCCCCAGGACTCACCTCCTGTCTGTGTTCCCGCAGCCAGTGGCGAGCGCGGCGCTCGGAGCGGGACCGCGCGATGCCCCACATCAAGAGCTACACGCGCGTGTCTCCGGACAACTCGCGCGCCGCCTTCTTCCTCTTGACTTCCGGCAACGTGAGCAAGGCGGCCTGGGGCGTCCGCAACAAGGACGGCGGCCTCCGCCTCATGAGCTACGAGGCCGGGGTCATGTTCCTGCCGCGGTTTGTGGTGAGACCTCCACCCGCCGCCGCCGGGAACTTATAAAACTCCGAGGATAGTGTTTTTGACATCAAAGCAATGTTGACGGAGCACTTGGTCAAACGTGTCCTAAAGACCGTCTCCTGCTCTCGTAACCCCGCGCGGGTGTTTTTAATGTCTCTACATCTTGCAGACGGGCTCGGACTCCTTCCCCGTCTCCGGCTCCTCCCCCCTCCGCCTGCCGCTGCCGTACGACCTCCCCCCGGAGAGCTACTCCCCGGACATGTCGCCCTGGGTCTCCGACTACTTGTACTGAATAAATATATTATTATTATTTGTGTTATTATTTGCTTAAACTCAGCGCTCGTTATGTTCATAAGATATAATTAGTCGCTTGGTTTGCGCGAGCTCGTGTCTGACAGACATCTTTCTGTTCTTCAATTTATATGAATGCTCTTCGAGAATTATTGATTTCGGAACATGTGCTGATTGTATGGAGGGCTCAAACTACCAAGCGTCCGCCTGGCCCTGGCCTGACATAAATTCGAAGCTGTTAACTGTCTGTTCGTCCGGAGATCCTAACGGCCAGGGGATGGAGACAGCAGCGACCCGCGCTACAGACTAACTCTCGTAGACAACAAATCTAAGTTTTATAGAACACGTTAAATTTCATCTGAACATTTGTCTGTTACGATCTTTACATCTGCGTCTGCGGGGAGCGTGTCTATTAGCAAGGCCTGTCATAAGCGGCCCGCAGTCAGGTCAGCGAGGCTGTGGTGGCTGCTGCGAGCTCAGCAACATGAGGTCCCCGTGAGGACGTCTGGGTCTAGCGAG